>JACBYM010000950.1:0-21105 GCA_013435755.1 Amphilophus citrinellus
AAAGGAAAGTGGTAACAATCTTCTTATGTAACTCTTGGCAAGCAAATGACTATAAATACATTTCTCATTATGCTGACTATGGTTTCCTTTTTCAAAACACTCAACGGCCACTTGCATCCATAGAGCAAATATCAGATCAGCCAAACACATGGCAGCAACTCACTGCATTTAGACAGAAAGACATGGTCAAGAAGTGAGCATCAGTATGGGCGAGAAAGGTGATTTACCTGTTGTTGGTGCCAAATGGGCTGTCTGAGTATTACAAAAACTGCTGATCTACTGGGAATTCCTCACACAACCACTTCTAGGGTTTACAGAGACTGTACTAAAAAAGAGAAAAATATCCAGTGAGCAGCAGTTCTCTAGGCAAAAATGCCTTGTTGATGCAGACGTCAGAGGGGAATGGCCAGACTGCTTTGAGATGTAAGGAAGGCAACAGTAACTCAAATAGTTGCTCAGTAAAATTAAGGTAGGCAGAAGAGCATCCCTGAATGCACAGCACAGTGGACCTTGAAGCAGATGGGCTACAGCAACAGAAAATCACGCTGGGTGCCGCTTGTGTCGGCTAAGAAAGGGAAACTGAGGCTACAGTTCACACGAGCCCACCAAAACTGGACAATAGAAGATTGGGAAAAATGTCTCCTGGTCTGATAAGTCTCGATCTCTGCGCCGACATTTGGATGGTAGAGTCAGAATTTGGCAAAAAAAAAAATGCCGTGTCACAAAGCTCAGATAATCTCAAACTGGTTTTCTGAACATGACAATGAGTTCACTGTGGTTACTAAACGACAGGTGTAAGTTATTCACTTACCACTTCCAGGGAACAATTGTAAAGCTGAATGCAGAGTGACTTGAGCGAGGTCACAAAATTAAAGGTGAGGGGATGAGTTCTCTTCCAGAAGCTAATGAGCAGACGAACTTTGACTCCTCTTACTACCACAGCTTCTCTGATCACCTCATCAATAGATGACCAATACCTAAGAATCCAGCTAGTGTTATTATTATGGATAATGCTTTTTAGTCTAAAGACACAGATGCACATAGATATCCACAATTTCAAATGACTATAATCAGGAGATATTATATTTTTTCATTTCCTGGACAATTTATCATGGATTTTGCCCTCTGTTACAGATGCACAGATGCAGTATACATGTGAAAGCTCACCTCATAAATACAGCAATAAAAACAAGGATTTGAATGTCAAGGCTCTTACACACACACACACACACACACACACACACACACACACACACACACACACATACACACACACACACACACACAGGTCATTTTTAGTCAGTATGTATCTGAATACTTTGTCCATTGCAGCTTCACAACATCCATTCAGTATCATTATAAGCTCAGACAAAGTGTGTGAATGTGTAACAGTTAATAAACTTTATAACCTTTGACCTCAACCTGGAGTTCTTCACATACATTGTAAGAGCATCAATTCCCATGTTATGTAAAGACAACAATCATAAGATAAGATATAAAAATGAATAAAAGGTAAAAATATAAAATTGTAGACACTGATATTTACATGAGGGCATCTTATTGCAGTTTTGTTAATGAGTTTATGGTTCAGTGCAACTCAAACATAACAGAATAGAATAATTTACATTTTACATAACATCCAGTTTGGAGCTCAGAGCTGAGCAGATGGAAAGCTTGTGGACTAAAACTCTTCTTCAGCCTTTCAGTCTCAGTCCTCAGGCAGCAGTAATGCCGACCTGATGGGAGCAGGGAGTGTCTGGACTGTTTAAGGATCTTCTTAGCTCTGAACCTGCAATGCTTGATGTAAATGTCCTGCAGGTTGTGGAGGGTAGTTCAGTATGTGTATTAAATGTAGTAGAATAACATGAATAAACTGACATTCTTTTACTGGTGAGAATCAATATTTTTCTCCACTAGATGTCATGAATGATTAAATTGTGTGCTCACTGTTCACTGCATGTTATTACTGAGGACAGCTGCAGCTGACTGACTCTGTGTGTTTGCATATGTGTCCTGCCTCTCTGCTCCCAGCTGTTAAGAGGCCAGTGTTGATCAGAGGCTGTCCAGGCCTTTCACAGCCACTCACACAGCAGCAGCACAATGATGATGTCACTGACTCTCCTGTGGGCCACCCTGTGTTTAAAATGGTGCACACAATGAGGAAAAGATCAACAAATCTGTGAGAACTCCATGTTGAGAAATATTTCAGTACTGCAGTATAGACTCTAATGATATGACAACAATGATCCTGGATCAGTGTGATAATGAGGACTGCAGCTGAGCTCAGTGAAAGGACCTCTGGACTCTGATTCTACTGATTTAGAACCAGATGTTGGACCAGAGTTGTACTGATCTTACAGTTTAATGACAGCTAACAGCAGCAGAGAAAGATCAATTTAATATTTGACAGCTCAGAAATGATGATCATGTGTAACTGAGGACAGAACAGAATTAATTTACTGAGTGGAAACACTGACAGCAGTCTGTGTACTGCTGTCTGATCACAGACTTGTGTAAATATGTAGATATTTATCACATCACTTCTCATAACAGCCTGTTCAATTTTAAAACTCTGATCATAACAAAACAAGCAATTACAGTTTAATAACAATTTTACTATGAACCAGTTAACAGAGTAAAAGTTGTAAAAAAAATAAAATAAAATAAACAAATTAGAAGCAGTCAGAGAGCAAATGTCCACTGCAGACGTACAGCACACTGATTCATTTAAACTCAAATAAACTGTTAAATTAGCAGTGAATGATTTTAATTCAGTGAAATCTATTCCAGCCTTTAAAGAGCCTCATGTTGAGTAAAAGAACAGTTCATCTTCAAATGACAATCTAAATTTAGCTCTGCATGCTACCAAAGACAAAGACATATGTTGATTGTGGCACTTTGACCTTTGTGAGCAAAAAATAAAATAAAATAAAGACATGACAAAGAGAGCATTTCCATATTTGTGGTCATTTGTAAGAAAGTTATGGGAATTTTAAAAAGCAGCATGTTTTTGGAAAGAAACATTTTGCAGTCAAATGTAACTGGACACTGAAATGAGATTGAGATTTATTCACTGGAAAACAGCATCATCAGATCAGAGTCCCTGTTGTAGTTACTGTCAGTGAGAGCATTTCCATAGAGAGCCACTTTGCATCAGCAGCACCATGCTCCAGTGCTCTGGGAGACTTTATAGTCCTGAGAGTTGAACACTGGATGACTGACAGCTGTCCTTCATCACAACAGAAGCCACAGAAATCGTCCTCATCAAAAACATGACTTTGATCTGCGTCCTCATCTGGACTCTCCTCTGCTGCTGCTTCACAGGTAAAGTCCAGAGAATCAAACTCCTCTCCTCTATCAACATCTGTCCCTCTGAAATGAAGCTGACAAAACCATCAAGCTGCTTTATGTTTGTGTCTTTGTATCCTCAGAGTCCAGAGGACAGATCACAGTGACTCAGCCTGGAGCAGTGAGCTCTGCTGTGGGACGATCTGTGAACATCAAGTGTAGGACCAGTCAGAATGTTCATGGCTCTGACCGTTTAGCCTGGTACCAACAGAAAGATGGAGGAGTTCCTAAACTGCTCATTTACCTTGTTAGCACTCGAGATTCAGGGATTCCAGCTCGTTTTACAGGCAGTGGATCAAACTCTGACTTCACTCTGACCATCAGTGGAGTCCAGGCTGAAGATGCAGCAGTTTATTACTGTCAGAGTTTTCACTATCCTAACAGTCAGTATGTGGTCACACAGTGAAAAACAGTCGTACAAAAACCTCCCTCAGTCAGACTGAACAGAAAGTGAACTGACTGCTGCAGCTGGAAGATACTGCAGAGACTGATACAGTTCACTGAGGAGACACACACACACACACACACACACACACACACACACACACACACACACACACACACACACACACACACACACACACACACACACACTCTTTATGAAGAATCAGTGATGCTTAAAAGGACATGCATGAATCACTTAATTTTTTAAAAACGAACAAAAAAAAATATTGTTGAAAATCTAATATGATCCATTCATATCCTGTTAATTTATTATTTTTAACTATTTTCCAAAAAATTAAACAGGACCCACAAGTCACTAAATGAGAAAATGCACCATGACCTTTGACCTCAGGTTCACAGTTGATAATATTAATCTTAACTATTATTGGAAACCAGGATTCCTCCGTCCCGCCCCCCCCCCCCCGGGTCCGTTAATAAGGAAGGTAAAAGTCAGACTTTCAGTTTCATTCTTAAAATTTATTAATCACCACACATAATACATGAGGGACAAAAATAATGCAGAATTAAACAAGCATGCTTGGAGATTTCAATTTAATATTCCCTTACCGTGTTTACACTTTCCTCATCCCAAATAGACGCTGGCTGCAATCTGTCTGTCTGTTCGCGCGTCCCTTTTTTATACTCCTTACAACATGCCCTTATAAGGAATTGTTTTCCCTCGCGGCCAACTTTCCGCCAGTTATACGACCCCCACTGCTCCCCTGTCAGCTGTATGCAGTGGGAGAAATACTCCCCTTTAGACTTCTTAACCTTCTTTCCCTGATCAGAATAATGCACCTCCACAATCAGCCTTGCATTTCATAAATCTGCAATAATCAATTCCCTCACTATATCATGTACTTGAAGCCAAAAACCTTCATCCATGATCTGCAGCTGTGTGCTGTAAGTAACACATTCTGCTCACACAGAAATACTTGAAGATCGTTTTTCACCACCGAACCAACAACAGAAGGAACCATGAGGTCCATCCAGGCTGAGGAGGAGTTTTCAGTCATAACACATGATTTACTCAGAAGGTGAAAACACATTTTGGGGTGGCTGTGGCTCAAGAGGAAGAGCAGACCATCTACTAACTGGAAGGTTGGATGTTTGATCCCTGGCTGCTCCAGTCTGGATGCCAAAGTATCCTTGGGCAGGATACTGAACCCTGAGTTGCTCCCAGTGTGTTCACTGCAGTGTGAATGTCAGATAGAAGCACTTAGATGTAGAAAAAAGTTCTTGTATGAACGTGTGTAAACTGGGTGTCGTGATCCTGGGCCAGTGGCCCTGCGTTTTCAGTTTTTTAGTGATGTTCTGTTTTGTTGCATCTTCTGGTTGTCCTTTTGTATCGTTTTTGGTTTTTCTTAATTATAGCTTATTCTGATTTCCCTGTGTTCTCATCTTCCCGTGTCCTTGAGCTCCTGTGTCTGTCCTCCTCTGTTATGTGTCTCTCCGTGTTCTTGTGTGCTGGTGTTTGTCTTCATTGTTTGTGTTTCAGGTGTCTGTGTCTTCCCTGTTCAGTTGTTCCCTGTCTTGTGTCAGCTTAGGTGTTGTTGGGTTCTGTTTAGTCATGTTCAGATTCCCTCTGTGTGCCAGTCTCCTTATGTATCAAGTCTGCATGTACCACGTTTGGGTTACTTCCTGTTTTATTTTGACAGTTCTTTGTCCTGTGTGCTTGTGTTTTGCTTTACTTCCCTGAGTCTCGTTCGTGTTATTCTGTTCACCTGTTCGCCCCAGCTGTTTCCACTCACACATCGTTTCGTCTGTGTATTTATTGTCTGAGTTTTGCCTTGGTTGGATGTCAGAGTCTTGTTGTCTTTGTGACAGCTGCTACACAAATATCAGTCACAGGGCAGATGAGGTTACCCTTCCCCTGGTGGAATATGCTTCCACACCCTGACACAAAGACAGACCTTTGGTGGTGTATGTCAGGGAGACAGCCTCCACAATCCAGTGGGAGACCCTCTGTTTGACAGAGAATTACCTCTGGCTGGATTAGTAAAGCAGACAAACAGCTGATCACATAAACACACACTCTGAATGTAGGTCTGAAGCTCAATCTGTTGTTCCAGGACAGAGTGTCTCTATCAGGTGTAAAGCCAGTTCACGTTAGCTATGATTTACAGTGGTATCTTCAGAAACCTGCAGAAGCTCCTAAACTGCTTGTTTCTTATGCTACAACTCGTCAGTCTGGAGTTTCTGATCGTTTCAGTGGGAGTCAGTCTGGAACTGACTTCACTTTGACCATCAGTGGAGTTCAGGCTGAAGATGCAGGAGTTTATTACTGTGGACAAAGTGGTCACAGCTTCCCGTTCACACAGTGAAAAACCGTCATACAAAAACCTCTTTCAGCTGGAGAGGAACTGAAACACAGAGGAATCATTAAGTCAGATTTTATCGTTAAATTTAATTTGAGTACGCTGCTCTTCAGTGTTTCACTTCCCTCTTTGAGTTCAGAAACTATGGCAACAGACAGATATTACTGCTGAAACATGGCAACAGATGAATTTCAGTACTAAAGACACAATTTTAAATAGATTTTGTTCACTTGTGTGTTCATGTTTAATCTACAAACCACTAATTCTTAGTTTTAGAGATAAAAATATATTTTTAATGATGGAAACTATCTTGGAAATTCAAACTTCCTAAACAAACACATTAAAAATGAGAAGTAAAAACTGAATTGAAATGAACAGCAGTACTGATTTGACCTTGACCCTGCATGCAATAACAATGAACTCAATTATACAAGTATATTTAATGCTGGAGTTTACATAATCTTTTGACCTTTTGCCTGACCTTCCAGGACCTGTTTCAGCCCTCCCATCACGTGCAGGTGCCTGGTGACTATTCAGCTCCTTGACGTTCTACCAAAACCCAGATAATGAGGCCGATACCCAGTTTGAAATTTCCTCTACTTGAGTATGATTGTGGCAATACTGTAGGGGAAGAAAATGCCAACAGGTAAATGCAGACTTGTTGTATAAAGGGCTTTGAGTGCTCACCTAGAGCAGAAAAGCACTATATATATATATATATATATATATATATATATATATATATATATATATATATATATATATATATATATATATATATATATAAGAACGAGTCCAGTTACAGCTTAATTTATGTCCTGCAGTTACTCTGACTGCCCACTAGTCTGACTCTCTCACTCACAGCATCCAGCACCAGAATAGAGCACAGTAGAGCATAATACATAGCACACTCATGATTGGATCCATGAAATACAGACAAAAAACATAAAGTAAGTATGAAACTGTCACAGGCTGGCTGATGGCCCGTAACAAAGAATGAGGGGAGGCAAAGATATAGGCCAATCAAATTAGTTTTATTGAAAATTAAACAAAGAAAAAAAAAAAGATAAATATGGGATGTGGATGTGTCAGTATGTCCAGTGTATGCAGAGTATGAATGAGCGGACATGTATGTGGAAATCTGAATGACTATTGCAACCCAAAACCAAACCAAAACAAAAGACAAACCAAAGTTACCTGGAGGAGCAGACAGGGGAGAACGATTGGTGGAGCCCTGCTTAAATTAGTGAGCCCAGGTGGCTCCAATTACTCAAGGCCCACCTCTGCCTGCTTCCTGCAGGCAGAGGTGGGCCTCCTCTGACCCCTGCAGGTCAGAGGAGGGGCCGTGACAAAAAACAAACAATAGTTATAAATGAAATTAAAAAAAACAATGTGAGTCCTCAGTCACATAGTACAAGTCAACAATTTTCAGTCAGTACAGTCAGAATACTATGTCGTGTATTTTTATCTTTTTGACATCAGTATTTCTATCAATATTTTTATATCATGTATTGTTACATATATTGTCACACACACTGGAGCATTGCATGCTGTAGACAGGTGGAAAAGGGCTGAGGTCTGCTCTGCCGCGACCTGGGATTTTTCCATTAAGTAATGCTAGCCCCCACCTTTGTGAGGAGCTTCACCTTTTACACAGTGCACTTTTGACCCAGCTTCTCCCGAGGGGAGGGCGAGTAGCTGGAGTGAGTCCTGGAAGGGAGGGGTGGAACAGCACCTGGACTTCGGGCCGTGGGAAAGTCGGGTGTCTTGCTATAGCTCCCGTGACCGATGTATAGAACTGTTGCCTGAGGAGCATGCTACTATGTCCCCTCCGCCTGATAACAGCTGGAGGAGGTGTGAGATTGGGCTATATAAGGGCATGATAAATTTGGGAGGGAGCGCTCTTCTTTGCTCTTCCTCTCACCCGTGTTTGCAGCGGCTGAAGGGCTCTCACTCCCGAGAGGGCTTCTGTTTTTTATACTCTGTTAAACTCTGGACGTCTACTTCTTTGCTTTTCTACCACCCTTGCAACAGCACCAAGGCACTCACTCTCGGGAGGCTTTTTGCTTTCTTGCATTTTGTTTAACTTTTTGCTATCTGGTATTTTGTTTAACTTTTTGCTATCTTGTACTTTGTTTAACTTTGGGCTTCAATAAATCCTGAAAACGAAACCTGCTCATCTCCAGTGAGTTTCTGTGAAGTGTGGAGTTTTTCTCAAGGTGCATTTGCTTCCATTGGTCTCCCCTCCGCCTGGTAAGAGCAACAGGGGGAGAGAGCCGAAAAAAAACCCGACATCTTGGCACCCCAGATGGGACTCCGAGATAAGAACAGCTGGAGAGGTACCTAGGGTTTGGACGGAGCTCACGTCGCCACGGAGAACACCAAAAGTGCGCACAAAGTAAGTAAAGCAGTTTTCTGCATCATTGGTGTCGTCCGTGTGACAGTGAGACTTCCGCCCGAGTTCCTGGTTACACTTTCAAAATAAAACAGCTGTCTTGCTCTGGATAAAGAATTTGTAAAATTTAAGGGTTTTGTGGTCGGCTATTTTGAGCTAAAATGGTCTAATCTGGATAAAAGGAGACTCCTGGATTGAGCAGGTGTTGTGTTTGGGGTTTTTCTTGCTTTGCTGAACTCTGGAGCGGAATGAATGCGTGTTGAGAGTGAGATCACAGCTGTAAATGGTGTTTGTTCTGTCTGTTCGTCTTGTCGTATCTGTTCTGTGGTATTTATGGAATAGCGCTGAAGAGAAAAAGTGATAGGTCCTCGCGGAGATTTACCGCTGAGAATCATCCGGTCCAACCCTTACCTTGGGCCGGATGAGCTCAGGCTGCTATCTGCTGCGTGAGATAATGCCCAGTTCGTGTATCTGATGTAAGCTCTTGGGGGTGGTTTGATACATTTTCGGAAAACCTTTAGATAACAAGACACTGAAAGATTCGACTGGATGAATCACTGTATGAAAAAGGAAGCTAGCAAGTCGCACGGCGTTACCGCATGTTTCTTCAGAGTCCGAAAAAGTGTTCGGGCTCTGACGAAGGTGGGCTGCACGGCCGGGGTCGACAACCAGGTGTGGATCGAGATAAGCTCTTAGGGGAGGCTCTCTGACTGAAGGGGGAAACCTTTGATAATAAGACATTGAAATCCGGCTGGTGATTATGACGTCAGGCACAGGATAAGTGGTGCCATTTGGTTAAGTTGTGTTTAAGTAATGTTTTGTACATATTGCCTGGGCTTGTAGTTATTCCCTGCTGTATATTCTGCTTTTGAAAAGTATAATTCATTTATCCTTGTTAATTGCTGTAAATTGTGCTTCAAGAATATAACCTGCTGTGGGAGAAGGAGGAGAGAAGCTGCTGCAAGCTGCAAAGGCCTTGGCTGCAGACCTGTGTGTGTGTGTGTGTCTACCCGCCTGTATGTGTGTGTGCGTGGGAGGCTGCCTGCCTGGGATGTGTGTGTGTGTGGGTGAGCCTGGTATGTGTGTGTGTGAGCAGGCAGGGAGTTTGGGAGAGAGAGAGAGCTGTCGCTGGGCAGTTCTCTCTCTGCTCTAAAAGAAAAAAAAAGTTGTGTATATGTGAACAAGGAATTTATGAATTGGGGTTAATAGTAACCTTGTAACCAGTGATAGGTTAAAGACTGGACAATCGGGAGGAGCCCGAATAAAAATAGTCATGTGAACAAAACAAAGCTCCTGACGGAGCCAGTAAGTCATCCAAACAATGTTAAAATTGATGTTGGTCAAAAGAAAAGCTGAAAAGAAGTAGATTAGAATTAGAAGTTTAAAATAGATCAGTGAGAACAAGTGACACAATTGGGAAAAATGGGTAAAAATAAGGGAGGAAACACTTGGGGAAAACTAGAAGATAGTGGGAAAGTAAATAAAATCTCTAACAGCTGTAGTAGAATAACAGATAATATGATGTAATGGTAACAATAAAATAACTGGGAAATAATCTGAGTGTAGATTAAACAAACCAAACTAGATGTGTTCATGAACTGGTGGTCAGTGTAGAAGAGGAGTGGTCTGTGAGGATGGTCCTGCTGCGGGCTGCAAGGCCTCGGCCTGCAGCGGCATACATCTGCTTGTGTGTGTATATTAAAAGCAGAGCTTGTCTGCTTTTCTATGCAATTGGTGAATGAAAAGTTTGCATAAAAATGTGAGAAACAAGTGTAAACTAGGAAAATTAATCATTGAGGTTTAAAGTTAATATTGAAGAGTGTAAAAAGTTTAAAAGTAGATAATCTGGAGGGGCTAGAAGTGTTAAATTAGAGACCAAAAGGGGAAAACTGGAACAGTTTAATTACATTTGAATAAAAGAATAACCCATTTAAAAGTGATAAACCTCTGATAGAATAATTGGATTGATTAAAACTAATAATATAAGTAACATTAACTAGAAAAAGAGTCAAATAAAATTAAAAAGCCTAAGTGAATGGGTAAAGATGAATCATAAACTTGGAAGAATAAGGGGAAATAAATGTTAAAATATTTGGGAGAATAAGGAGTAAGAGAGAATTAAATAAAATAGCTATAAAGACAACAATAGTATGAGTAATAAATAATAACAAAATAGTAATAATAATAATATAGCTTGGACACAAACTGAGCCTAAAATAAATAGATTGAAGTGAAAATATAAATGTAGTAGGTGTGAGTGAGGTAAAGGAGTGGTGAGTATAGATTAGAGAGGATGAAATAACAGCTGAGCCTCTGAGGAAATAAAGGAATTTCAGAAACAGATAATCTGATTATTAGAAACAAATCTGTGTAACAGGTCTGAGAGACTGCAGGACACTCAGCTGATCAACCTGAAGCTTTGACAACTCACAAGAACCTTTAATTTAAAATATAATTTAAGATGAAGTCAGAAGGAGTTCCTAGAAAAAGAAAAATCTGTAAGTTGGTCCTCGGGAAATATTGTTTGGATATTTGTGTGTGTGTTCTCAGTGCAGATGATGTCTTCACCTCAGCACATTCTTTGAATACCGGAGGGTTTAGAGGAAGGGGGCAAATTGAGTTGCAGTGACCTCTCTGCTGTTTATCTGCCTGGTTCCAAACATAGTTATAGAGGTAAATCTGTAAGTTTACCAAATTATTAAATAAACACATTTAAAATAAATAACAAATGAAATGAATAAATTTGATGGTGCTGAGAGATTACTCTTTGAGTAGAAATTATAGTCAGAGAGACAGTTATTGTTTCACAGTGGACACTGTGTTATTCTCAGAGAGCGAGTGTGGAGCAGGAACACATGGAGACCCTCTAAAAAAACAGGGGGTGATCCACAGCCCCATGCACACGGTAATAAAACGGTAATATCCACCTCCAACCAGGAGTGTGGTGTATGCACAATGACAATGATGGACTTCCATCTCTGACTTTCACCTGGTATCTTTTTACATGGCATGTTGCTGAGTTACATATAAATGAGAATGTTACTGATAGAAAGTGGTTTTGGGGTTATGATAGAGGGGAAATAGATCAAAGCAAAATTTATGGTAAACAAAAATGATGTAATGAAGTGGAGGTGAAACAAAAAAAAAAAAAGGGAAAAAATCCTGAAGTGTCTTTCTCTGCCCCATTGTGGCAGAAAATGCCTCCACTTTATTTTTAAGTGCTTGAAGATAATTTTTGAGAAGCATGTCCTCTGAGCAAACTGCGGTGAGTGACGTCACACATGAGGTGGACTTTTAAATAAAAACCATGAAGACAAAGAGCAGCGTACATGAGCAGAATGCAATCTGTTCTCTTCTACTAACCTTGTGTCCAGAGATGATTTACAGATAACGCTGCAGGTCTCCACAGCAACCTTCCTAAACAACAATAACAACAACAGCTGGAGAGGGAAGAGGATGGCCTTCCTGCAAAGGAGGCAGGAGAGCAGAGAGAGGGAGACGGCTGCAGACTTTGGAAGATAATACACCGGACGGACAGCCAGCAAAGTGACGTCCAGACACACAAGAACTCTTACTTCCTGAATGGGAGGAGGGAGAGCGCAATGTGTCTATGTGCTCCACCGTGAAGGGGGTGAAGTGTGTCTACCCATGAGCCATGGATGCTTATGGACATGGTGAGACTGGCTGATGGACTGTTCTCAACATCACACAAAAACCAAGTAAGTCATCATTTTCTTTGGAGAAAATGCTGCAGGAGCTGTTCTGCACTTTGAGACATTTAAGCTCTTTGGGAGACATCCCAGTGAGCTGAGCAGAGTATTCCAGACTAACCTGCCTGATGACGTGAATCTGGAGATGCAACACACTGTATGATGGAGTTTTTCAGGCAGCAGTATCCTGATGGCAGAGCTCTTCTAAGATAGGAGAAATCCTGACAGAGGAGGAGAGTCCAGCAAAAGGGCTGCATACATTCCAGCAGAGGAGAGACTGAGAGCTGACCAATCACAGGAAGGAGAAGGCTAAACACCTCTGATAACTGCACACTGAGGCTCAGGCTGCAGTGCTGACTGCTAACACTGCTCAGAGTCTTGCAGCTTCTTCTCGCTCACCCAGCCTGCTCCTCCTGCTGTCAGCACTACACAGGTAACGAGTGGATTCCCTGCACCAACTTTTCCTAACACTCTAACTGAATCTGCTGTGCCTGTTGTACACATGCATGTTAATCAAGGTGACTATCTGGACTTGTACACCTGAGAGGGAGAAACTAGAGGCAGATGAGAGGCAGAGTGACCTGGCGTGGAGGAAGGAGAGAACTGTCACAGCCAGAACCGCTGCTTGGACTCACTCAGCCTACTCAACAGAGGAACAACCTGCTTAGAGGTAACTTCACAGGTCACCTCCAGAGAGACTGCCACATGACCTCTTGGGCTAGACCAACAGCCTGTTGGCCATAAGAAGGTCCAGAAAGGCCTGAAGAGGAAAAGGAACAACCTGACGTATCCTTTAATTTGTCAAGTAAGCTGACATTTCAATAAGTCTCATGAGAAAAGACATTCTGTGTTCTTTAGAAGCAAAATCATGTGCACCAGTGATGAACTGTATGCAAACTGTCAACTGAGGAAGCACACAGAGTGATGATGTGCCAACAGACACAGAGACTGTCTGGGTTCAACCTGAGGTGTTTTGGTTGCAGCCAGTGACTGAAGACTCCATGTTAAATGAACGATGGATGAAATGTGGGAGCTCTGGGTACGAATACAAAGGAGGAGACTGAGGAGCTGAGGAGCCCGAATTGCTCTACATTTACTGTTTGATGAGAAACTGGAGTCCAAAGACTATGGACTGTGCTTTGATGAACTGATAAATAAAAGAACATTTTTCTTTTTACTAGTGACTACATCTACTTTGTTCCACAGGGTGTGGCTGCTACACCTGATGGACTGAAAAACTGGTAACAAGTGTCAAATGCTGGGCCACATCTCATTGCTGATTGCTCGTGGACATACTCTCATGTACTGCACTGATGTTTAACAAGACAAAGCTTATTTTAGAGGGAATCTAACTACACAATAAATGCATGCACATTTCTAAGGACAAAACACTTACCCCACATTGCTTAAGTGTGAATGCGATTGTGTGGTTGGTGTTTGGTGGCGGTGGGCGTGAACTGGCAGCCAAGCTTCTGTCAGACTGCCCCAGGGCAGGACTGCATTAGTAGCTTACCACCACCAAGTATGATTGAAGTGTGAATGAATAGTTTATTAGATAAACATGTGTAGATCAAATTCAATTATCATTGAACATAAGTAGTTGTTGAAACAGGTTCCATCTCAACTGAGCGAAACAACGCAGTATACTCGGCTGACTACCAGAGAGCCCTTCAAAAAATTCCAATGTATCTGGACCTTGGTCCATGCACAGATGGCAAATAAAAATCCTTGAATCCTCGAAATGAGGGAAGGCTCAAATTTGCCCAGCCTGATACAGTTGAGCTGAAACCTGAGGTCAAATTACCTTATTAAATTAGGCCAAGTTCATTTAAGTCACATGCCATTGGAGCTATCAGGCTTAATATTGATGAGCTATTGAAGGCTGGAGTGCCTTTTTAAAGCTCATACATTAAAACCAAAATTCAGACAGTTACATACTGATGCAATTACAGATTCTGATACACTTGTGGTTCCTGATCCATATCTTTGCTTTCTAACAGTGCGCCAGATATTAAGTGGTATTTATGTTTAGTACTTAGTACATTCTATGATAACTGTGATAATTGTGATTAACAGCCCTAACATCTTCAACCAAATTTTAGTGTAAGATTTGAAGTATCTGATTATTCTCAGTACTGTCTCACAGCATGCAGCTGATTTGTCGTCCTCTAAAAGAACAAAATGAGAAGAATTCTTGCAATTCTGCTAACAAACCACTGAATATCTAGGAAGACAGTTTGGTGGACAGAGGACGCTAATTGTTCTCTCTCAATTAGAAACTGTGATTAAAACCTGACAACCGCAAACGGTTGGTGAATGTTGACATGTTTGGGAATGACAGGATTCAGCAGACGGTGGATTTGTGACTATGTGTTTAAAACTGCATCTCTGCTGCTTCAATAAAGCAGCAGGACAAACTAACTCTGATCCTTAGTTGCAGTGGTCGGTGGGAGCTGAAGCAACATCTGATGCACTGAAGCAGGACACGCAATCTGACCTGGCATTGGGTAATCAGAATTACTTGAAACCTTTCCATTTATATGTGGCTAATAGCAGGGGCTAGGTAATAGCTGCCCTTACGCAGGATCCCCCAGTAGGTAAGCAGCTCCTGCTTTATTACAATATAAAACTGGATAACATGAAAGCTGGCTTCTCACCTTGTTATCAAGGTTTGATGGCAGCAGACTTTGTTTTTCAGAAACTAGGATTTTAACTCCAGGTCATCCTGTAACTCTTTGTACGCCACATCAATTGTGTGTTTTGTTTTTTGCCCGAGGTTTGTCATCACTTAAATAAAACTACGGGGCAGGAGGTAAGGTTATCTGCCCCTGAACTATTAAAGATGTAATAATGTTAATCCTGTTTCCAAAATGAACTCCTCATGATTGTGCCACAGATTGACAAATTCAGGAGCTGAGAAAGTTAATGTGCATAATGAATTTATTACAGCTAATTTAACACTGCTTTGGATGGTTCTTGCTTTAGGGATGAGTGTGGCTGTAATGTGGGCTGCACAGTTGTTTAACTTAATTCTTAAGTTTTTCTACTCTAGAAGCTCAGAAGGTTGATCTACTGATTTCATCGCTGATCTCAGATCAGAAAGCTTTAACAGCAGCTTGTACACTGGCTACAGGTAAGACTTAATTTGTACATTGATTCAGCCTAGGTTAATGAGGTTTGTCATGCTAATGCTAATATTTAGAAATAGAGAGGATTTCATAGAATTGAAGGCAATCCTCTAGTATATGGAGAGGCTGTGTTGCAGTTAATTGATGCTTTACAGCTTCCCAGTGCAGTGGCCATTATTTTAAAATCAAATGGCCAGGAGATCTCAAAGGTGTGATCTAGGGAATAGCCCGGTCAAAGCTAACTTTGTCTTTCCAGGAGGAGGAGAACTAAAGGGTGACACTTCACTGGACATAAGTAAACTGAATACAGAGGGGGTCAGCATGAAGCTGGAGAACAGACAGTGGAGCCGAGGTAGGAAGTTATGAACAAGCACTCATCAGCCTCAAGGGGGGGATAATTGTTGGAGGAAATTAGAAAGTGAGGCTGATGATTTGCTATGTTATTAGCAATAATAATAGTATTAATACCACTCCACAATGGACTGAATAGGTAACATAGTGCAGAAAGTGAGGTCTGTCTTGTTTAAATATGATAATATCCTTGGGAATATCAAGTCAATTCAAAATATATGTTATAAGCATATTAAGACAATCTCAATTGAGCTAAGTGCAGTATAGTTTATATAAAACATGCTCTGTTGATCAGTCTCTAAACCAACCATAAATAAATATATACTAAGAATCAATCAGAAAAAAGAAAAAGCTGTGTTAGCACAGTAAAACCCAGGGTACTAAACTCAATTAAATCTGTATGTAAGCAAATATAATATTTTTAAAATTTTTTAAATGATTGAGAATTTGGGCTACTCTTATGTGAAAGGGTAAATCACTCCAGAGATCAGATGTCAACACTGTAAAGGCTCTGTTGCCTCTGCTTTTCAGCCTCAATTTAGGAGACCGAGGAGCACTTGGTTTGTAGACCGCAGGGCTTTGGTAGGAATATAGGGTTTCAAAAGGTCAGTTAAATAACAAAGTAACACCTGATCACATCCAACATATAAAATTATAATAGTTTGACTCTCTCGGAGTCATGTTGTGGGAAAAAGGTCTTCATTTTTTCACCAATTGGAAAAGCTCTTCTTAACAACAAAGCTAATATGTTGGTGGTCTTTTGGAGCTGGGTAGACATATTAGCTCTCCTTAACAACAGGGCTGGTGTGTTTATTGAGTTCTAAAACACCATAAAAAATCACCAAGGTTCCACATAACAGGGTGATAATAGGAGGCTAAACAATCAATAGCGCTCTCATACCCAACCAAGGTGGGGTGGTCCAAATAAAATAATTTCTGTTTTGTTTTTATTCAACTTAAGAGGGTTTGTCTCCAGGCCATGATTACATATCACTAAGACAGTTTACTAGTGTCTGCATAGAAGCAGAAGCAGTCAGATTATAAAGGTAAGTATATTTGTAGTTCATCTGCCAAACAATGAGAGGCAATGATGTGCTTCTTAACAGTGGAACCCAAAGGAACCAAAATATAAAGAAAAGGGAGTGCTTTAATTCAAGCAGATTAAGCATTGCATGTTATGGATATTATTAATCTTATGTTTTATGCTATAAGCAGTAACAACAAAACCTGAATGGAAGATAAGGTTCTGACAGTCCCATTCAGCCTCCCCCAGCCAAGAGGCTGCCGAGCCTGGCCTTATATTGGAGAAAATCTTGCTGAGATCCGTGACCAGCGAAGGCTCGCCCTGTCGTGGAACGGCTAAAGGAGAAAGGAGACTCAGCAGAGCAGGTATCCAGCACGGACCCAGATCTTCTTAGATCTTCTGGAAAGCGCAGAAGGAACCATCTCGACCAGAACGCGTTGTGGGCTGAGGACGCCACCTGGACTGGAACCGAGTCGTTTGAGAGGCCTTCACGACATGATGACATCACCTACGTGACTCCTGGGAGCTGCTTCCCCAGCCAGTGGGAGTTCTGATGACAGCAGAAAGCCAGTGCCTCCTAACATTCGTGGCACGAGGCACACCGGGAACAACGCTAACTAGGGGGAATCTGAGAGATCCCCCAGTTCAGGAAGTGCTTAACGCATCTTCAAGCAACCAAGTCTGTGAAACAAGTCAGCTAAAGGATGAAGCAGCAGAGCTCGACAGTGACACTGATTTTGTCACCAGTAAGTTGGCTACGGCCAGGATCGTTGATGGAGAGCAAACCAGTGAGATTCAGAAGCTCACTGCTGAGAATTGAAATTGAAGATCATCAACGATTTGCTTAGAGCAACGAAGGGGGAACAGGTGGAATGGAGGAAGTGGTCCTCACAGAAGCCTGAAGAAGATGCTACAACATCATGAGGACTGAATGATCGTCTAAAAGATGCTGACAATGTTATGAAATTTGTCTTTCACTGAATATGCCTTAATCAATGCTGCAGTTGTATTAATCCTTCTCTATATATGTACTATATCTCAAGTGCCTTATATTTTGTACCCATAAGTATAGGTGCCTCTGACCTGCGTGATGTGCCCTGTAAGTGGGAATGCTGTATTGGTAAGATCAGTTTGTTTGTTATTACAGCTTCCAGAGTAACGAGCACACCATGTGAGTGAGAAGAGTTAGTTTTGACGCTTGCAAATGATTATATCAATAAAAACAGCTCACGCGGTGTTATGCAATGTTCACCTTGTTTAAATAAATATTTACTCTTGTTTTGATAAAAATACTTTGTGTTGATACCAGTAGGCATCAAAGGGGGAAATGTCGTGTATTTTTATCTTTTTGACATCAGTATTTCTATCAATATTTTTATATCATGTATTGTTACATATATTGTCACACACACTGGAGCATTGCCTGCTGTAGACAGGTGGAAAAGGGCTGAGGTCTGCTCTGCCGCGACCTGGGATTTTTCCATTAAGTAATGCTAGCCCCCACCTTTGTGAGGAGCTTCACCTTTTACACAGTGCACTTTTGACCCAGCTTCTCCCGAGGGGAGGGCGAGTAGCTGGAGTGAGTCCTGGAAGGGAGGGGTGGAACAGCACCTGGACTTCGGGCCGTGGGAAAGTCGGGTGTCTTGCTATAGCTCCCGTGACCGATGTATAGAACTGTTGCCTGAGGAGCATGCTACTATGTCCCCTCCGCCTGATAACAGCTGGAGGAGGTGTGAGATTGGGCTATATAAGGGCATGATAAATTTGGGAGGGAGCGCTCTTCTTTGCTCTTCCTCTCACCCGTGTTTGCAGCGGCTGAAGGGCTCTCACTCCCGAGAGGGCTTCTGTTTTTTATACTCTGTTAAACTCTGGACGTCTACTTCTTTGCTTTTCTACCACCCTTGCAACAGCACCAAGGCACTCACTCTCGGGAGGCTTTTTGCTTTCTTGCATTTTGTTTAACTTTTTGCTATCTGGTATTTTGTTTAACTTTTTGCTATCTTGTACTTTGTTTAACTTTGGGCTTCAATAAATCCTGAAAACGAAACCTGCTCATCTCCAGTGAGTTTCTGTGAAGTGTGGAGTTTTTCTCAAGGTGCATTTGCTTCCATTGGTCTCCCCTCCGCCTGGTAAGAGCAACAGGGGGAGAGAGCCGCAAAAAAACCGACAACTAACTAAAAAAATGCAAAATAAATTTCATGAAACACAGAACTAAAAACACTCAGTCTAAAAACAAAAAACAACATTTTTCAGTAACACTTCAGCTCAGCATTTTATCATCTAGTACTCAGATGTATTTCATTTATTATTTAAAATGGCAGCACAATGAAGAACAGATGAACAAATCTTGTTGAGAAAAATCTCACGTCTGCAGTACTCACATTATTACATGAGTTCTACAGTTTTCTTCAGCAATTACAGTTTAATATCAATATTACTATGAACCAGTTTAAATAGTATATGTTATTAAAAAACAGACAAACTCAAAAACAGTCAGAGAGCAAATGTCCACTGCAGATTGATGAATTTATACTTAAAACAACTGTTAAATTAGCAGTGAATTATTTAATTTCAGTGACATCTCTTCCCAATCTTTAAATACTTTAATGTTGTGAAAAATAATCAATCTAAACAAATAAAAATGTAAATTTAACTCTTGATAAAAATTAAAATTTGTTGATTTTGTCACTTTTTCATACTTTTCTTTAAACTGAAAAAAAAAAACCCAAAATAAACAAAAAAACAAAACAGAAAACATGACAAACGGTTCATTTCCATAGAGAGCCACTTTGCATCAGCAGCACCATGCTCCAGTGCTCTGGGAGACTTTATAGTCCTGAGAGTTGAACACTGGATGACTGACAGCTGTCCTTCATCACAACAGAAGCCACAGAAATCGTCCTCATCAAAACATGACTTTGATCTGCGTCCTCATCTGGACTCTCCTCTGCTGCTGCTTCACAGGTAAAGTCCAGAGAATCAGACTCCTCTCCTCTATCAACATCTGTCCCTCTGAAATGAAGCTGACAAAACCATCAAGCTGCTTTATGTTTGTGTCTCTGTATCCTCAGAGTCCAGAGGACAGATCACAGTGACTCAGCCTGGAGCAGTGAGCTCTGCTGTGGGAGGGTCTGTGACCATCAACTGTAGGACCAGTCAGAATGTTTATGGCTCCAACCATTTAGCCTGGTACCAACAGAAAGATGGAGGAGCTCCTAAACTGCTCATTTATTATGCTAGCACTCGGGAATCAGGGATTCCAGCTCGTTTTACAGGCAGTGGATCAAACTCTGACTTCACTCTGACCATCAGTGGAGTCCAGGCTGAAGATGCAGCAGTTTATTACTGTCAGAGTTTGCACAATCCTAACAAGTCAGTGGTGTTCACACAGTGAAAAACAGTCGTACAAAAACCTCCCTCAGTCAGACTGAACAGAAAGTGAACTGACTGCTGCAGCTGGAAGCTACTGCAGAGACTGATACAGTTCACTGAGGACACACACACACACACACACACACACACACACACACACACACCACACACACAACACACACACACACACAGGGTATTGTTTAAATCATAAGCTGAGATTTTACTCAACGTCTCATGTTTTTTGTTTAACTTATAAAAGTAAATATTAAAGAAAAAAGCTTGAATTGGATGGATTGGGGAAAAATGTGGACCTGTCATAGATACCAAGATCAGTCTTGGTCATGACCTTTGACCTTAGCAGTGGATCACAGCCACAGCAGCTGTACCAAGAAATCTTCCTGATCGTGAGGACCAAAATAAAAACATCTTTGAATCTCAGATTTTCCTGTTACATACTGATGATTCTAGAAACCTGTTAGTAAACTGAAGGTGTTTGTTCATGATCATCATTCAGTTACTCGTTACTCATTTCATAATCATTTTAACAACCTTGTATTGGAGGCTCTCCTGTCTGTGGGCTCACCTGTGGGTGCAAACACTGCATACAGAAACACAAAGCTGAGTGTGTCCAGTACACAACTCAGAGGAAACTCCTCAGGAATCGTTCTTCTTTGGACCTGCTGTGCAGTCTGGTGTTGCTGTTTCTGTGACAACCAGGTCCAAATACACTTTCTGTTCATGAACCAGTCTGGCTCTTCTCTGCTCCTACCGCTGAGCCAAAACAACACCAAGCTACCCCACACACACACCACACACACACCACACACACACACACACACACACACACACACACCACACACCACACACACACCCCTTCATGGAACTTTGAATATACGAAAATAACTTGCAGGTAGCTCAGTGGTGTTGATGGTTAGCACTGTTGCCTCACAGCTAGAATATCTGTGCTTGAATCCACCTAGGCCTGGCCTTTCTGTGTGACTTGCATTTGGGTGGC
>JACBYM010000096.1:0-28568 GCA_013435755.1 Amphilophus citrinellus
AAGCCCAAAGTCGCTTATAATAAGCAGACTTGGCAACACTGCGCAGATCCCGGTGTCCGGATATGACATAATTTTCATTCTCTGCTGTCGGGGCTCTTCCCCAAAGTTTGTCCGGTTCAGATCCAATTACTCTAAAAAACATTATGAAGTTTGAAATGATAATTCGGCCGCACTGGTACTTTACTAGGCACCAGCTTTGCCAAGTGAGATTTGGGAGGTACCAGGAATTGCCGAAAAAACAAGTTTTATTATTTTTGATCAATGCATAAACTTATTTAAGTGTTTTTATCCCAAATATACAATTTGTAATTGATCAGATTCATTAAAAAAAATCTAAATGCAATTTCTAATAAATATATTAAAAATATATTAAATATAAATAATTTAATACAAATATGATAAATATTATACAAATGTGATAAATATTTCAATTTTCATTTTCTTTTCAAGAACATGATGAAGAGAAGGGCAGATTTTCATCTTATTAATAATTATGGGAATCAAGTTTTAACATGTACTAGGAGGAGGTTTTACAAATAATTACTGGCTAATATGAGTCCATATGACTTTTTCATTGCAGATTCATAATCTTTGTCAAATTCCCTTTATTTTGATATACTACTTGCTATATTTCGGATATGATCAAAATTTCAGTCATGACTGCGTGACCTTTGAAGGTTAAAGGTCCAGGTTAAGTGCTAATGCCAGTGCCATAATGTAAATGCAATCCTAAATCTGATAGGTACCTGTGCAATTGCTAAGAAAGTGACTGAAAGTCTATTCTAAGATGTACTATGATGGTAGTTAGCACATTAGTGTTTACCGAGCACACATATTGCTCAAATTGGAACTCCAACAAAACCATAAAGAGACTTTGTGGGACAGATGGAAATAAAAACTTATGACTGTTTGCAAGGGCGTAGGAATGAGTTTACTATTGGGGGGGACACATATTGGAAACCTGACAGATTCGTAAATACTCTGAGGTGGGACAAATGCGCCTGTCTCCAATATTGGGGGGGACACGTCCCCCCCAGTTCCTACGCCTATGACTGTTTGCAGTGTTCTAGTCAAGACCACCCAACCCAAGACCAAGACAAGACCATGTGGTGTCTGTACTGCTATGTTAAATCCCATATATGTATGTTGAATGTTTGGTCTTTTCTTTAAGGTTTCGTGCAAAAAGAAGTAACCTGAATTTAACATAAAGGTTTGGCCTCAGCTCAAAAGGAATGCATAGGAGCCCCTTTGCAGGCTCTCTTGCTTCCATATAATGAATTGACCAGATGTCCAATATAGGTATAGGTTGAAGTTGTTTTCATAGCCATGTATGGAAAGTTAGGATGTGGGGGTTTCGCCAACACTATATAACCTCTGTGATCTCTTTGTTGAGTTGAGTTAGGGCGATTGGGAATTCCCTCTCCCAGGCAGCAAAGGAAAAAGCGCCTGTTTTGACACTGTCTGTTTTTTGTAATAAACTTTGTATATATGCATTAAGACTTTGTCAGCGAGGATTTTTTCTCCAAGAACACATCCACTCAAGACACAGCAACCAAGACCAGAGTGTATCGAGACCGAGACAACAAGTCAAGACCAAGATCGAGGGAGGGCGAGACTGAGACAACACCAAGACCCAGTGTCTGATGCTATATGACACAATAAAATGTGAAACATGATCAAAATCACTTCTCAAATTGATCTGAAAGATCCACATTCCCATAAAATCACCTAGATATTAAACACTCAGAGCTGAAATAAATGTAACCATCATCATTTAATACTCCTGGGTGACTTTCATCATTTATCACAGAATGTAAAACAATTATTCATAGTTCATCACAATAGTCTTAACTGTTCTCTGCCTTTTTATAAACAATACATAAAGTTATGTTGTTTTTAAAACCAACACCAATCTTTGTAAAAATGTGCGCTATTTTAAAACCACATAGCTAAATGTGTAAAAATGGCAAAACAATCATTGACAGTAAGAACTAAAGCCACAAATTTCTCTCTTATACAGATTAAAGCTGCAGTATGTAACTTTATAAATCTATTTTTTACATATTTGTTAAAATTGTCACCATGTCAGGACAGTATGAGACAGTATGAGATAATCTGTGAAAAAAAATCAAGCTCCTCCACCTCCTCCCTGAACCATTCCTAGTCAAAAACAACCAATCAGATCCAGGATCACTGTCAATCACTCCTAGTGTATGTGCTGCTCAATGTAGTGGTGTTCTGTACTTCAAGATTTGATATCGATTCGATGCCAAGTAAATACAGGACCAGTATCGCTGATACTGATACTTTTTAGTAATTATGAAGAATTTTCATGAAGTTTTAACTGGTTTGAGTTTTTTTTTTAGATCATTAATTAGTTGAAAAAGGATAGAATTGGGCATTGATATTATTATATTATATTATTATTATTGGGTATTGATATTATCAATATTATACAATATTACAACAATTGTATATAACTTGTATATAACTATATAGACTTGTATATCAGTTTCACAACCAGTTACAACAGTTAAATCTCATCGCCGACAAAAGGTGCTATTTCCACCGGTTTTATCAATTTAGTTAGTGTAACTTAGTGAGTATAAATTAAGTGTCACACTTAAAATTAAAAGGTAAGGTGCTAATAAAGCAGTTTTTAATAGTAAAAAGTAGTTTAAGTTGTTTTCTTTACTTTATAGTGTATGCTTCTTTACATGTGTGCAGTGAATTAAAGTCTAATTAGCCAAAATTATAATTCCCCATGGAATCATTCATATGTTTGGATGTACTGCCTTTCAATTACAAATTGTTGCCAAGTAGTGAGGCTGTAGTTTACATCTATGGCGGTCCACTCTTGGCCTTTGACCCATTTGTTGAGGCTGACTTTGGGACGAGGCCACGCCCACCCACCCATTAAGCACTCTTTGTAGGTCTCTGTGGCGCAATCGGTTAGCGCGTTCGGCTGTTAACCGAAAGGATGGTGGTTCAAGCCCACCCAGGGACGCAGTCTTTATGAAGCTCATCACCAAATTCTTCCTTTCTACCATGTGGCATGGTGTACAGGTGCAACTATGTGTTCTGGTCTAGTATTGGCAAATAAGTGCCAAGCGCTTTCAACACACATAAGCATATTTCACACTGCATGCAAACCTGCGTAATCGACCACAATTTGACTGTGCAACCTACAATGGAGTTCAAAACACTGATCATTCCATAGGCACAACACTTGGGGCCAGTGGCGGATCTAGGATTTTTCTGAGTAAGGGGCCATCAAGGGGCCACGGTATTCATAGAAGGGCCAAGTATTTGTGGTAGACGTGGTGATATATGGACCAATAAAAATTAAAGCCATTACATTAAAGTTATGGTAAACCTTATCACCATGAGGTGTAAGAATTCAGTGAACTTATGTGCCATTTCACTAAATAACAATATCAGACATTTCATACAATGCAGCATTAACTGTTGTTGTTCTCCCTAAACGATTTCTGACCGGATGAAAAGGGACTGGAGGTGTCCTGCTCCTGACCAGCCTCTGGTCTGCTGTGTTCTGCTGCTCTCTCCCTTCTCTCACCCTGCTCATTTTCAGCTGGCAGACTCACTCTGCTCAAAAACTGCTGAATTCCCACCTAGGACTGACCCTTTCTTTTCACATTCTTGTCTATCACTGCTAAACATTATAGTTAATGTTAACACACAAATGCAAATTACAAAGAAGTACATGAATTAGTATTACATGAATTAGTGAAATGCTAACATTCATGTCGAAACACAAGTAGGGCCTCAGTTAACATTACTCTTAACTAACTTCTTAATTTAATGTTAGTCAGACTTACGCTGTGTGACAACTGTGAGTAAAAAGGGATTTATGACTTATAATTACCAACAAACTCCTCAAAATGTAGACTGGCATCGGTTGTCGGTTAAAAAACTTTCTCCATGAGATCGTCAGTGTTGCCAGATCTCGCGATAGAAACAAGCAACCAGCTCTATGAAAACAGGCCCAAAATAAGCTCAACTGGCAACCCACAACATTGTGTTAAACTGAGGCTGCTTTTAAACAGTATAGCTCTATAACAGTATAGCTCATGTCTTTGTTTTGTCTCATTGTGTTTTGGAGCAGTGAAACCCATGTTTCTTAGCCTCATAGAAGAGAAGGGTGCACAGTTTTTTTGTGTTGTAACGTTTGGGTTGTGTTCGGTGGTGGCAGACGTACTTAGCAGACAGTCAAAAACGCACAACCACACTGGTACTGGGAATTCCACAGTGTTGTCCTTTAATAAATGTATTCTTCACGAACCTTATAAAGCCCGGTTGAACGGCTGCTGCATTATCATACATGAAAATAAGCAGAGTTCATACAACCCATAACTTTACAAAGAGTTAGGGAGATAGAAAAAAAGAGGTCCGCCTCGATCCATGCGTCCATCTGCCAACACGTTTCTCCCACGCTCTCTACAGAGGACCGGTGGCGCACCCTTGTGACATCACTAACAAAAGCTTAGACTGTCGTAAAGAGACACCACACAATTACGACTGTTACAGTGTGTTTCTCGGTATTAGCAAGTTGAATTAAATCAGCATGGTGAGCACATAGTTCACACTTGTAAAATCTGCAGAATGCCTTTGTCTCTCATCAGGACTGCAGCTACTTTCTGAGGTGTATGCAGACATAAAATACAAGACTTCTATTAGAGGCTTTTATTTTCCATCAATCGCAAACAAAAAAAATGTGTGTGTGTATATGGGGGGGGGGTGACAGGAGGGGGGTGAAGGAGCACAGGGGCGCCTAATCAGCGCTGTTCCTCTGTTACTGATCATATCATATGCACAGCTGTTAAATACAGAAAATGCCGACTAGAGAAATAGTTTCGCCGCATCATTTTGGCGCCCCCCCCCGTCTTGTGAGATGCCCCTATAGATTGCATTTAGTGCACACCCACTTTTTGTGCCACTGTCTCCCATCCGAACTCAGATCCATTCTGTAATTGCACTCTCTTTCTCCCACTCTATTACATTTTTTTCTATATTTTCCCCACTTACTGGAGCTCATTCTTGCGCTGCCTCCTCACTCTGGGCTTTTATGAGTGTTTGTTTGGGTGTGCGCCCGGTCAACTTGGGCAGGCGCGATAAACAGGAAACGGGGGCTTGGAAGGGACAAACTACCTACCGCTCGTCTTTTGCTTTATTGTGGGGCGCCGAGAGATAATCAATGAGTTTCACTCTGAAAGAAAGTCAAGCCCAAACAAGCAACTCCAGGTTCAAAAACAAGCCCAAAAAACTGCAACCCGCAACTCACGAGATTTGCAAGCGACTTTAGAAAAAAACAAGCCCAAAGTCGCTTATAATAAGCGGACTTGGCAACACTGGAGATCGTTCAAAACTTCTTTTGCTTCTGTAAGCTTTATTCATGCTGAGCATTCCTATTTGGCTCATTAGCACTACTGGTGTTTCGGCATGGAATTGCATCCACCTATAATTTGATCCTCGCTCTCGGACAAAGGACAGATGAGTGACAGGACAGGGGCACTTCAGGGGGCCAATGAGATTTCAAATGGTGCCAATGCCCCTGTGGCCCCGCCCCTAGAACCGTCCATGCTACAATGGAGCTCAAAACACTGATCATTCCATAGGCACAACACTTGGGGCTGTAAGAAAGTCTCGAGTTTCTGTTGACTGAGTGAACGGAGGCAGACGCTTAAGCTCCAGGGCCGACTGCAAAGAAATGATTGATGACGTAATAGTGTATGCTTCTGTGCATGTGTGCTGTGAGTTAAAGTCCAATTAGCAAAAATTATAATTCCCCATGGAATCATTCGTATGTTTGGATGTACTGCCTTTCAATTACAAATTGTTGCCAAGTAGTGAGGCTGTAGTTTACATCTATGGCGGTCCACATCTTGGCCTTTGACCCATTTGTTGAGGCTGACTTTGGGACGAGGCCACGCCCACCCACCCCCTCAGCACTCTTTGTAGGTCTCTGTGGCGCAATCGGTTAGCGCGTTCGGCTGTTAACCGAAAGGATGGTGGTTCAAGCCCACCCAGGGACGCAGTCTTTATGAAGCTCATCACCAAATTCTTCCTTTCTACCATGTGGCATGGTGTGTACAGGTGCAACTGTGTGTTCTGGTCTAGTATTGGCAAATAAGTGCCAAGGGCTTTCAACACACGTAAGCATATTTCACACTGCGTGCAAACCTGCGTAATCGACCACAATTTGACTGTGCAACCTACAATGGAGTTCAAAACACTGATCATTCCATAGGCACAACACTTGGGGCTGTAAGAAAGTCTCGAGTTTCTGTTGACTGAGTGAACGGAGGCAGACGCTTAAGCTCCAGGGCCGACTGCAAAGAAATGATTGATGAGGTAATAGTGTATGCTTCTCTGCATGTGTGCTGTGAGTTAAAGTCCAATTAGCAAAAATTATAATTCCCCATGGAATCATTCGTATGTTTGGATGTACTGCCTTTCAATTACAAATTGTTGCCAAGTAGTGAGGCTGTAGTTTACATCTATGGCGGTCCACTCTTGGCCTTTGACCCATTTGTTGAGGCTGACTTTGGGACGAGGCCACGCCCACCCACCCCCTCAGCACTCTTTGTAGGTCTCTGTGGCGCAATCGGTTAGCGCGTTGGGCTGTTAACCGAAAGGATGGTGGTTCAAGCCCACCCAGGGACGCAGTCTTTATGAAGCTCATCACCAAATTCTTCCTTTCTACCATGTGGCATGGTGTACAGGTGCAACTATGTGTTCTGGTCTAGTATTGGCAAATAAGTGCCAAGGGCTTTCAACACACGTAAGCATTTTCACACTGCATGCAAACCTGCGTAATCGACCACAATTTGACTGTGCAACCTACAATGGAGTTCAAAACACTGATCATTCCATAGGCACAACACTTGGGGCCAGTGGCGGATCTAGGATTTTTCTGAGTAAGGGGCCATCAAGGGGCCACGGTATTCATAGAAGGGCCAAGTATTTGTGGTAGACGTGGTGATATATGGACCAATAAAAATTAAAGCCATTACATTAAAGTTATGGTAAACCTTATCACCATGAGGTGTAAGAATTCAGTGAACTTATGTGCCATTTCACTAAATAACAATATCAGACATTTCATACAATGCAGCATTAACTGTTGTTGTTCTCCCTAAACGATTTCTGACCGGATGAAAAGGGACTGGAGGTGTCCTGCTCCTGACCAGCCTCTGGTCTGCTGTGTTCTGCTGCTCTCTCCCTTCTCTCACCCTGCTCATTTTCAGCTGGCAGACTCACTCTGCTCAAAAACTGCTGAATTCCCACCTAGGACTGACCCTTTCTTTTCACATTCTTGTCTATCACTGCTAAACATTATAGTTAATGTTAACACACAAATGCAAATTACAAAGAAGTACATGAATTAGTATTACATGAATTAGTGAAATGCTAACATTCATGTCGAAACACAAGTAGGGCCTCAGTTAACATTACTCTTAACTAACTTCTTAATTTAATGTTAGACTTACGCTGTGTGACAACTGTGAGTAAAACGGGATTTATGACTTATAATTACCAACAAACTCCTCAAAATGTAGACTGGCATCGGTTGTCGGTTAAAAATCTTTCTCCATGAGATCGTCAGTGTTGCCAGATCTCGCGATAGAAACAAGCAACCAGCTCTATGAAAACAGGCCCAAAATAAGCTCAACTGGCAACCCACAACATTGTGTTAAACTGAGGCTGCTTTTAAACAGTATAGCTCTATAACAGTATAGCTCATGTCTTTGTTTTGTCTCATTGTGTTTTGGAGCAGTGAAACCCATGTTTCTTAGCCTCATAGAAGAGAAGGGTGCACAGTTTTTTTGTGTTGTAACGTTTGGGTTGTGTTCGGTGGTGGCAGACGTACTTAGCAGACAGTCAAAAACGCACAACCACACTGGTACTGGGAATTCCACAGTGTTGTCCTTTAATAAATGTATTCTTCACGAACCTTATAAAGCCCGGTTGAACGGCTGCTGCATTATCATACATGAAAATAAGCAGAGTTCATACAACCCATAACTTTACAAAGAGTTAGGGAGATAGAAAAAAAGAGGTCCGCCTCGATCCATGCGTCCATCTGCCAACACGTTTCTCCCACGCTCTCTACAGAGGACCGGTGGCGCACCCTTGTGACATCACTAACAAAAGCTTAGACTGTCGTAAAGAGACACCACACAATTACGACTGTTACAGTGTGTTTCTCGGTATTAGCAAGTTGAATTAAATCAGCATGGTGAGCACATAGTTCACACTTGTAAAATCTGCAGAATGCCTTTGTCTCTCATCAGGACTGCAGCTACTTTCTGAGGTGTATGCAGACATAAAATACAAGACTTCTATTAGAGGCTTTTATTTTCCATCAATCGCAAACAAAAAAAATGTGTGTGTGTATATGGGGGGGGGTGACAGGAGGGGGGTGAAGGAGCACAGGGGCGCCTAATCAGCGCTGTTCCTCTGTTACTGATCATATCATATGCACAGCTGTTAAATACAGAAAATGCCGACTAGAGAAATAATTTCGCCGCATCATTTTGGCGCCCCCCCCCGTCTTGTGAGATGCCCCTATAGATTGCATTTAGTGCACACCCACTTTTTGTGCCACTGTCTCCCATCCGAACTCAGATCCATTCTGTAATTGCACTCTCTTTCTCCCACTCTATTACATTTTTTTCTATATTTTCCCCACTTACTGGAGCTCATTCTTGCGCTGCCTCCTCACTCTGGGCTTTTATGAGTGTTTGTTTGGGTGTGCGCCCGGTCAACTTGGGCAGGCGCGATAAACAGGAAACGGGGGCTTGGAAGGGACAAACTACCTACCGCTCGTCTTTTGCTTTATTGTGGGGCGCCGAGAGATAATCAATGAGTTTCACTCTGAAAGAAAGTCAAGCCCAAACAAGCAACTCCAGGTTCAAAAACAAGCCCAAAAAACTGCAACCCGCAACTCACGAGATTTGCAAGCGACTTTAGAAAAACACAAGCCCAAAGTCGCTTATAATAAGCGGACTTGGCAACACTGGAGATCGTTCAAAACTTCTTTTGCTTCTGTAAGCTTTATTCATGCTGAGCATTCCTATTTGGCTCATTAGCACTACTGGTGTTTCGGCATGGAATTGCATCCACCTATAATTTGATCCTCGCTCTCGGACAAAGGACAGATGAGTGACAGGACAGGGGCACTTCAGGGGGCCAATGAGATTTCAAATGGTGCCAATGCCCCTGTGGCCCCGCCCCTAGAACCGTCCCTGCTACAATGGAGCTCAAAACACTGATCATTCCATAGGCACAACACTTGGGGCTGTAAGAAAGTCTCGAGTTTCTGTTGACTGAGTGAACGGAGGCAGTCGTTTAAGCTCCAGGGCCGACTGCAAAGAAATGATTGATGACGTAATAGTGTATGCTTCTGTGCATGTGTGCTGTGAGTTAAAGTCCAATTAGCCAAAATTATAATTCCCCATGGAATCATTCATATGTTTGGATGTACTGCCTTTCAATTACAAATTGTTGCCAAGTAGTGAGGCTGTAGTTTACATCTATGGCGGTCCACACTTGGCCTTTGACCCATTTGTTGAGGCTGACTTTGGGACGAGGCCACGCCCACCCACCCATTAAGTACTCCTTGTAGGTCTCTGTGGCGCAATTGGTTAGCGCGTTCGGCTGTTAACCGAAAGGATGGTGGTTCAAGCCCACCCAGGGACGCAGTCTTTATGAAGCTCATCACCAAATTCTTCCTTTCTACCATGTGGCATGGTGTACAGGTGCAACTGTGTGTTCTGGTCTAGTATTGGCAAATAAGTGCCAAGCGCTTTCAACACACGTAAGCATATTTCACACTGCGTGCAAACCTGCATAATCGACCACAATTTGACTGTGCAACCTACAATGCAGCTCAAAACACTGATCATTCCATAGGCACAACACTTGGGGCTGTAAGAAAGTCTCGAGTTTCTGTTGACTGAGTGAACGGAGGCAGACGCTTAAGCTCCAGGGCCGACTGCAAAGAAATGATTGATGACGGTAATAGTGTATGCTTCTGTGCATGTGTGCTGTGAGTTAAAGTCCAATTAGCCAAAATTATAATTCCCCATGGAATCATTCATATGTTTGGATTTACTGCCTTTCAATTACAAATTGTTGCCAAGTAGTGAGGCTGTAGTTTACATCTATGGCGGTCCACACTTGGCCTTTGACCCATTTGTTGAGGCTGACTTTGGGACGAGGCCACGCCCACCCACCCCTTCAGTACTCTTTGTAGGTCTCTGTGGCGCAATTGGTTAGCGCGTTCGGCTGTTAACCGAAAGGATGGTGGTTCAAGCCCACCCAGGGACGCAGTCTTTATGAAGCTCATCACCAAATTCTTCCTTTCTACCATGTGGCATGGTGTACAGGTGCAACTGTGTGTTCTGGTCTAGTATTGGCAAATAAGTGCCAAGGGCTTTCAACACACGTAAGCATATTTCACACTGCGTGCAAACCTGCGTAATCGACCACAATTTGACTGTACAACCTACAATGGAGCTCAAAACACTGATCATTCCATAGGCACAACACTTGGGGCTGTAAGAAAGTCTCGAGTTTCTGTTGACTGAGTGAACGGAGGCAGTCGCTTAAGCTCCAGGGCCGACTGCAAAGAAATGATTGATGACGTAATAGTGTATGCTTCTGTGCATGTGTGCTGTGAGTTAAAGTCCAATTAGCAAAAATTATAATTCCCCATGGAATCATTCATATGTTTGGATGTACTGCCTTTCAATTACAAATTGTTGCCAAGTAGTGAGGCTGTAGTTTACATCTATGGCGGTCCACACTTGGCCTTTGACCCATTTGTTGAGGCTGACTTTGGGACGAGGCCACGCCCACCCACCCCCTCAGCACTCCTTGTAGGTCTCTGTGGCGCAATTGGTTAGCGCGTTCGGCTGTTAACCGAAAGGATGGTGGTTGGAGCCCCCCCAGGGACACAGTCTTTATGAAGCTCATCACCAAATTCTTCCTTTCTACCATGTGGCATGGTGTACAGGTGCAACTGTGTGTTCTGGTCTAGTATTGGCAAATAAGTGCCAAGGGCTTTCAACACACGTAAGCATATTTCACACTGCGTGCAAACCTGCGTAATCGACCACAATTTGACTGTAGCAACCTACAATGGAGCTCAAAACACTGATCATTCCATAGGCACAACACTTGGGGCTGTAAGAAAGTCTCGAGTTTCTGTTGACTGAGTGAACGGAGGCAGACGCTTAAGCTCCAGGGCCGACTGCAAAGAAATGATTGATGAGGTAATAGTGTATGCTTCTATGCATGTGTGCTGTGAGTTAAAGTCCAATTAGCCAAAATTATAATTCCCCATGGAATCATTCATATGTTTGGATGTACTGCCTTTCAGTTACAAATTGTTGCCAAGTAGTGAGGCTGTAGTTTACATCTATGGCGGTCCACTCTTGGCCTTTGACCCATTTGTTGAGGCTGACTTTGGGATGAGGCCACGCCCACCCACCCCCTCAGCACTCTTTGTAGGTCTCTGTGGCGCAATTGGTTAGCGCGTTCGGCTGTTAACCGAAAGGATGGTGGTTCGAGCCCACCCAGGGACGCAGTCTTTATGAAGCTCATCACCAAATTCTTCCTTTCTACCATGTGGCATGGTGTACAGGTGCAACTGTGTGTTCTGGTCTAGTATTGGCAAATAAGTGCCAAGCGCTTTCAACACACGTAAGCATATTTCACACTGCGTGCAAACCTGCGTAATCGACCACAATTTGACTGTACAACCTACAATGGAGCTCAAAACACTGATCATTCCATAGGCACAACACTTGGGGCTGTAAGAAAGTCTCGAGTTTCTGTTGACTGAGTGAACGGAGGCAGACGCTTAAGCTCCAGGGCCGACTGCAAAGAAATGATTGATGAGGTAATAGTGTATGCTTCTGTGCATGTGTGCTGTGAGTTAAAGTCCAATTAGCCAAAATTATAATTCCCCATGGAATCATTCATATGTTTGGATTTACTGCCTTTCAATTACAAATTGTTGCCAAGTAGTGAGGCTGTAGTTTACATCTATGGCGGTCCACACTTGGCCTTTGACCCATTTGTTGAGGCTGACTTTGGGACGAGGCCACGCCCACCCACCCATTAAGTACTCCTTGTAGGTCTCTGTGGCGCAATTGGTTAGCGCGTTCCGCTGTTAACCGAAAGGATGGTGGTTCGAGCCCACCCAGGGACGCAGTCTTTATGAAGCTCATCACCAAATTCTTCCTTTCTACCATGTGGCATGGTGTACAGGTGCAACTGTGTGTTCTGGTCTAGTATCGGCAAATAAGTGCCAAGCGCTTTCAACACGCGTAAGCATATTTCACACTGCGTGCAAGCCTGCATAATCGACCACAATTTGACTGTGCAACCTACAATGGAGCTCAAAACACTGATCATTCCATAGGCACAACACTTGGGGCTGTAAGAAAGTCTCGAGTTTCTGTTGACTGAGTGAACGGAGGCAGACGCTTAAGCTCCAGGGCCGACTGCAAAGAAATGATTGATGACGTAATAGTGTATGCTTCTATGCATGTGTGCTGTGAGTTAAAGTCCAATTAGCCAAAATTATAATTCCCCATGGAATCATTCGTATGTTTGGATGTACTGCCTTTCAATTACAAATTGTTGCCAAGTAGTGAGGCTGTAGTTTACATCTATGGCGGTCCACACTTGGCCTTTGACCCATTTGTTGAGGCTGACTTTGGGACGAGGCTACGCCCACCCACCCATTAAGTACTCCTTGTAGGTCTCTGTGGCGCAATTGGTTAGCGCGTTAGGCTGTTAACCGAAAGGATGGTGGTTCGAGCCCACCCAGGGACGCAGTCTTTATGAAGCTCATCACCAAATTCTTCCTTTCTACCATGTGGCATGGTGTACAGGTGCAACTGTGTGTTCTGGTCTAGTATCGGCAAATAAGTGCAAATAAGTGCCAAGCGCTTTCAACACGCGTAAGCATATTTCACACTGCGTGCAAACCTGCATAATCGACCACAATTTGACTGTGCAACCTACAATGGAGCTCAAAACACTGATCATTCCATAGGCACAACACTTGGGGCTGTAAGAAAGTCTCGAGTTTCTGTTGACTGAGTGAACGGAGGCAGACGCTTAAGCTCCAGGGCCGACTGCAAAGAAATGATTGATGACGTAATAGTGTATGCTTCTCTGCATGTGTGCTGTGAATTAAGGTCCAATTAGCCAAAATTATAATTCCCCATGGAATCATTCATATGTTTGGATGTACTGCCTTTCAATTACAAATTGTTGCCAAGTAGTGAGGCTGTAGTTTACATCTATGGCGGTCCACTCTTGGCCTTTGACCCATTTGTTGAGGCTGACTTTGGGACGAGGCCACGCCCACCCACCCCCTCAGCACTCTTTGTAGGTCTCTGTGGCGCAATTGGTTAGCGCGTTCGGCTGTTAACCGAAAGGATGGTGGTTCAAGCCCACCCAGGGATGCAGTCTTTATGAAGCTCATCACCAAATTCTTCCTTTCTACCATGTGGCATGGTGTACAGGTGCAACTATGTGTTCTGGTCTAGTATTGGCAAATAAGTGCCAAGCGCTTTCAACACACGTAAGCATATTTCACACTGCGTGCAAACCTGCGTAATCGACCGCAATTTGACTGTGCAACCTACAATGGAGCTCAAAACACTGATCATTCCATAGGCACAACACTTGGGGCCAGTGGCGGATCTAGGATTTTTCTGAGTAAGGGGCCATCAAGGGGCCACGGTATTCATAGAAGGGCCAAGTATTTGTGGTAGACGTGGTGATATATGGACCAATAAAAATTAAAGCCATTACATTAAAGTTATGGTAAACCTTATCACCATGAGGTGTAAGAATTCAGTGAACTTATGTGCCATTTCACTAAATAACAATATCAGACATTTCATACAATGCAGCATTAACTGTTGTTGTTCTCCCTAAACGATTTCTGACCGGATGAAAAGGGACTGGAGGTGTCCTGCTCCTGACCAGCCTCTGGTCTGCTGTGTTCTGCTGCTCTCCCTTCTCTCACCCTGCTCATTTTCAGCTGGCAGACTCACTCTGCTCAAAAACTGCTGAATTCCCACCTAGGACTGACCCTTTCTTTTCACATTCTTGTCTATCACTGCTAAACATTATAGTTAATGTTAACACACAAATGCAAATTACAAAGAAGTACATGAATTAGTATTACATGAATTAGTGAAATGCTAACATTCATGTCGAAACACAAGTAGGGCCTCAGTTAACATTACTCTTAACTAACTTCTTAATTTAATGTTAGACTTACGCTGTGTGACAACTGTGAGTAAAAAGGGATTTATGACTTATAATTACCAACAAACTCCTCAAAATGTAGACTGGCATCGGTTGTCGGTTTAAAAATCTTTCTCCATGAGATCGTCAGTGTTGCCAGATCTCGCGATAGAAACAAGCAACCAGCTCTATGAAAACAGGCCCAAAATAAGCTCAACTGGCAACCCACAACATTGTGTTAAACTGAGGCTGCTTTTAAACAGTATAGCTCTATAACAGTATAGCTCATGTCTTTGTTTTGTCTCATTGTGTTTTGGAGCAGTGAAACCCATGTTTCTTAGCCTCATAGAAGAGAAGGGTGCACAGTTTTTTTGTGTTGTAACGTTTGGGTTGTGTTCGGTGGTGGCAGACGTACTTAGCAGACAGTCAAAAACGCACAACCACACTGGTACTGGGAATTCCACAGTGTTGTCCTTTAATAAATGTATTCTTCACGAACCTTATAAAGCCCGGTTGAACGGCTGCTGCATTATCATACATGAAAATAAGCAGAGTTCATACAACCCATAACTTTACAAAGAGTTAGGGAGATAGAAAAAAAGAGGTCCGCCTCGATCCATGCGTCCATCTGCCAACACGTTTCTCCCACGCTCTCTACAGAGGACCGGTGGCGCACCCTTGTGACATCACTAACAAAAGCTTAGACTGTCGTAAAGAGACACCACACAATTACGACTGTTACAGTGTGTTTCTCGGTATTAGCAAGTTGAATTAAATCAGCATGGTGAGCACATAGTTCACACTTGTAAAATCTGCAGAATGCCTTTGTCTCTCATCAGGACTGCAGCTACTTTCTGAGGTGTATGCAGACATAAAATACAAGACTTCTATTAGAGGCTTTTATTTTCCATCAATCGCAAACAAAAAAATGTGTGTGTGTATATGGGGGGGGTGACAGGAGGGGGGTGAAGGAGCACAGGGGCGCCTAATCAGCGCTGTTCCTCTGTTACTGATCATATCATATGCACAGCTGTTAAATACAGAAAATGCCGACTAGAGAAATAATTTCGCCGCATCATTTTGGCGCCCCCCCCCGTCTTGTGAGATGCCCCTATAGATTGCATTTAGTGCACACCCACTTTTTGTGCCACTGTCTCCCATCCGAACTCAGATCCATTCTGTAATTGCACTCTCTTTCTCCCACTCTATTACATTTTTTTCTATATTTTCCCCACTTACTGGAGCTCATTCTTGCGCTGCCTCCTCACTCTGGGCTTTTATGAGTGTTTGTTTGGGTGTGCGCCCGGTCAACTTGGGCAGGCGCGATAAACAGGAAACGGGGGCTTGGAAGGGACAAACTACCTACCGCTCGTCTTTTGCTTTATTGTGGGGCGCCGAGAGATAATCAATGAGTTTCACTCTGAAAGAAAGTCAAGCCCAAACAAGCAACTCCAGGTTCAAAAACAAGCCCAAAAAACTGCAACCCGCAACTCACGAGATTTGCAAGCGACTTTAGAAAAACACAAGCCCAAAGTCGCTTATAATAAGCGGACTTGGCAACACTGGAGATCGTTCAAAACTTCTTTTGCTTCTGTAAGCTTTATTCATGCTGAGCATTCCTATTTGGCTCATTAGCACTACTGGTGTTTCGGCATGGAATTGCATCCACCTATAATTTGATCCTCGCTCTCGGACAAAGGACAGATGAGTGACAGGACAGGGGCACTTCAGGGGGCCAATGAGATTTCAAATGGTGCCAATGCCCCTGTGGCCCCGCCCCTAGAACCGTCCCTGCTACAATGGAGCTCAAAACACTGATCATTCCATAGGCACAACACTTGGGGCTGTAAGAAAGTCTCGAGTTTCTGTTGACTGAGTGAACGGAGGCAGTCGTTTAAGCTCCAGGGCCGACTGCAAAGAAATGATTGATGACGTAATAGTGTATGCTTCTCTGCATGTGTGCTGTGAATTAAGGTCTAATTAGCCAAAATTATAATTCCCCATGGAATCATTCATATGTTTGGATGTACTGCCTTTCAATTACAAATTGTTGCCAAGTAGTGAGGCTGTAGTTTACATCTATGGCGGTCCACTCTTGGCCTTTGACCCATTTGTTGAGGCTGACTTTGGGACGAGGCCACGCCCACCCACCCATTAAGTACTCCTTGTAGGTCTCTGTGGCGCAATTGGTTAGCGCGTTCGGCTGTTAACCGAAAGGATGGTGGTTCGAGCCCACCCAGGGACGCAGTCCTTATGAAGGTCATCACCAAATTCTTCCTTTCTACCATGTGGCATGGTGTACAGGTGCAACTGTGTGTTCTGGTCTAGTATTGGCAAATAAGTGCCAAGGGCTTTCAACACACGTAAGCATATTTCACACTGCGTGCAAACCTGCGTAATCGACCACAATTTGACTGTACAACCTACAATGGAGCTCAAAACACTGATCATTCCATAGGCACAACACTTGGGGCTGTAAGAAAGTCTCGAGTTTCTGTTGACTGAGTGAACGGAGGCAGACGCTTAAGCTCCAGGGCCGACTGCAAAGAAATGATTGATGAGGTAATAGTGTATGCTTCTGTGCATGTGTGCTGTGAATTAAGGTCTAATTAGCCAAAATTATAATTCCCCATGGAATCATTCATATGTTTGGATGTACTGCCTTTCAATTACAAATTGTTGCCAAGTAGTGAGGCTGTAGTTTACATCTATGGCGGTCCACTCTTGGCCTTTGACCCATTTGTTGAGGCTGACTTTGGGACGAGGCCACGCCCACCCACCCCCTCAGCACTCTTTGTAGGTCTCTGTGGCGCAATTGGTTAGCACGTTCGGCTGTTAACCGAAAGGATGTTGGTTCAAGCCCACCCAGGGACGCAGTCATTATGAAGCTCATCACCAAATTCTTCCTTTCTACCATGTGGCATGGTGTACAGGTGCAACTGTGTGTTCTGGTCTAGTATTGGCAAATAAGTGCCAAGCGCTTTCAACACACGTAAGCATATTTCACACTGCGTGCAAACCTGCATAATCGACCTCAATTTGACTGTGCAACCTACAATGGAGCTCAAAACACTGATCATTCCATAGGCACAACACTTGGGGCTGTAAGAAAGTCTCGAGTTTCTGTTGACTGAGTGAACGGAGGCAGTCGTTTAAGCTCCAGGGCCGACTGCAAAGAAATGATTGATGACGTAATAGTGTATGCTTCTGTGCATGTGTGCTGTGAGTTAAAGTCCAATTAGCCAAAATTATAATTCCCCATGGAATCATTCATATGTTTGGATGTACTGCCTTTCAATTACAAATTGTTGCCAAGTAGTGAGGCTGTAGTTTACATCTATGGCGGTCCACACTTGGCCTTTGACCCATTTGTTGAGGCTGACTTTGGGACGAGGCCATGCCCACCCACCCATTAAGTACTCCTTGTAGGTCTCTGTGGCGCAATTGGTTAGCGCGTTCGGCTGTTAACCGAAAGGATGGTGGTTCGAGCCCACCCAGGGACGCAGTCCTTATGAAGGTCATCACCAAATTCTTCCTTTCTACCATGTGGCATGGTGTACAGGTGCAACTGTGTGTTCTGGTCTAGTATTGGCAAATAAGTGCCAAGGGCTTTCAACACACGTAAGCATATTTCACACTGCGTGCAAACCTGCATAATCGACCACAATTTGACTGTGCAACCTACAATGGAGCTCAAAACACTGATCATTCCATAGGCACAACACTTGGGGCTGTAAGAAAGTCTCGAGTTTCTGTTGACTGAGTGAACGGAGGCAGACGCTTAAGCTCCAGGGCCGACTGCAAAGAAATGATTGATGACGTAATAGTGTATGCTTCTCTGCATGTGTGCTGTGAATTAAGGTCTAATTAGCCAAAATTATAATTCCCCATGGAATCATTCATATGTTTGGATGTACTGCCTTTCAATTACAAATTGTTGCCAAGTAGTGAGGCTGTAGTTTACATCTATGGCGGTCCACTCTTGGCCTTTGACCCATTTGTTGAGGCTGACTTTGGGACGAGGCCACGCCCACCCACCCCCTCAGCACTCTTTGTAGGTCTCTGTGGCGCAATTGGTTAGCACGTTCGGCTGTTAACCGAAAGGATGTTGGTTCAAGCCCACCCAGGGACGCAGTCTTTATGAAGCTCATCACCAAATTCTTCCTTTCTACCATGTGGCATGGTGTACAGGTGCAACTGTGTGTTCTGGTCTAGTATTGGCAAATAAGTGCCAAGCGCTTTCAACACACGTAAGCATATTTCACACTGCGTGCAAACCTGCATAATCGACCTCAATTTGACTGTGCAACCTACAATGGAGCTCAAAACACTGATCATTCCATAGGCACAACACTTGGGGCTGTAAGAAAGTCTCGAGTTTCTGTTGACTGAGTGAACGGAGGCAGTCGTTTAAGCTCCAGGGCCGACTGCAAAGAAATGATTGATGACGTAATAGTGTATGCTTCTGTGCATGTGTGCTGTGAGTTAAAGTCCAATTAGCCAAAATTATAATTCCCCATGGAATCATTCATATGTTTGGATGTACTGCCTTTCAATTACAAATTGTTGCCAAGTAGTGAGGCTGTAGTTTACATCTATGGCGGTCCACACTTGGCCTTTGACCCATTTGTTGAGGCTGACTTTGGGACGAGGCCACGCCCACCCACCCATTAAGTACTCCTTGTAGGTCTCTGTGGCGCAATTGGTTAGCGCGTTCGGCTGTTAACCGAAAGGATGGTGGTTCAAGCCCACCCAGGGACGCAGTCTTTATGAAGCTCATCACCAAATTCTTCCTTTCTACCATGTGGCATGGTGTACAGGTGCAACTGTGTGTTCTGGTCTAGTATTGGCAAATAAGTGCCAAGGGCTTTCAACACACGTAAGCATATTTCACACTGCGTGCAAACCTGCGTAATCGACCACAATTTGACTGTACAACCTACAATGGAGCTCAAAACACTGATCATTCCATAGGCAAAACACTTGGGGCTGTAAGAAAGTCTCGAGTTTCTGTTGACTGAGTGAACGGAGGCAGACGCTTAAGCTCCAGGGCCGACTGCAAAGAAATGATTGATGAGGTAATAGTGTATGCTTCTCTGCATGTGTGCTGTGAGTTAAAGTCCAATTAGCAAAAATTATAATTCCCCATGGAATCATTCATATGTTTGGATGTACTGCCTTTCAATTACAAATTGTTGCCAAGTAGTGAGGCTGTAGTTTACATCTATGGCGGTCCACTCTTGGCCTTTGACCCATTTGTTGAGGCTGACTTTGGGACGAGGCCACGCCCACCCACCCCCTCAGCACTCTTTGTAGGTCTCTGTGGCGCAATCGGTTAGCGCGTTCGGCTGTTAACCGAAAGGATGGTGGTTCGAGCCCACCCAGGGACGCAGTCTTTATGAAGCTCATCACCAAATTCTTCCTTTCTACCATGTGGCATGGTGTACAGGTGCAACTGTGTGTTCTGGTCTAGTATTGGCAAATAAGTGCCAAGCGCTTTCAACACACATAAGCATATTTCACACTGCATGCAAACCTGCGTAATCGACCACAATTTGACTGTACAACCTACAATGGAGCTCAAAACACTGATCATTCCATAGGCACAACACTTGGGGCCAGTGGCGGATCTAGGATTTTTCTGAGTAAGGGGCCATCAAGGGGCCACGGTATTCATAGAAGGGCCAAGTATTTGTGGTAGACGTGGTGATATATGGACCAATAAAAATTAAAGCCATTACATTAAAGTTATGGTAAACCTTATCACCATGAGGTGTAAGAATTCAGTGAACTTATGTGCCATTTCACTAAATAACAATATCAGACATTTCATACAATGCAGCATTAACTGTTGTTGTTCTCCCTAAACGATTTCTGACCGGATGAAAAGGGACTGGAGGTGTCCTGCTCCTGACCAGCCTCTGGTCTGCTGTGTTCTGCTGCTCTCTCCCTTCTCTCACCCTGCTCATTTTCAGCTGGCAGACTCACTCTGCTCAAAAACTGCTGAATTCCCACCTAGGACTGACCCTTTCTTTTCACATTCTTGTCTATCACTGCTAAACATTATAGTTAATGTTAACACACAAATGCAAATTACAAAGAAGTACATGAATTAGTATTACATGAATTAGTGAAATGCTAACATTCATGTCGAAACACAAGTAGGGCCTCAGTTAACATTACTCTTAACTAACTTCTTAATTTAATGTTAGACTTACGCTGTGTGACAACTGTGAGTAAAACGGGATTTATGACTTATAATTACCAACAAACTCCTCAAAATGTAGACTGGCATCGGTTGTCGGTTAAAAATCTTTCTCCATGAGATCGTCAGTGTTGCCAGATCTCGCGATAGAAACAAGCAACCAGCTCTATGAAAACAGGCCCAAAATAAGCTCAACTGGCAACCCACAACATTGTGTTAAACTGAGGCTGCTTTTAAACAGTATAGCTCTATAACAGTATAGCTCATGTCTTTGTTTTGTCTCATTGTGTTTTGGAGCAGTGAAACCCATGTTTCTTAGCCTCATAGAAGAGAAGGGTGCACAGTTTTTTTGTGTTGTAACGTTTGGGTTGTGTTCGGTGGTGGCAGACGTACTTAGCAGACAGTCAAAAACGCACAACCACACTGGTACTGGGAATTCCACAGTGTTGTCCTTTAATAAATGTATTCTTCACGAACCTTATAAAGCCCGGTTGAACGGCTGCTGCATTATCATACATGAAAATAAGCAGAGTTCATACAACCCATAACTTTACAAGAGTTAGGGAGATAGAAAAAAAGAGGTCCGCCTCGATCCATGCGTCCATCTGCCAACACGTTTCTCCCACGCTCTCTACAGAGGACCGGTGGCGCACCCTTGTGACATCACTAACAAAAGCTTAGACTGTCGTAAAGAGACACCACACAATTACGACTGTTACAGTGTGTTTCTCGGTATTAGCAAGTTGAATTAAATCAGCATGGTGAGCACATAGTTCACACTTGTAAAATCTGCAGAATGCCTTTGTCTCTCATCAGGACTGCAGCTACTTTCTGAGGTGTATGCAGACATAAAATACAAGACTTCTATTAGAGGCTTTTATTTTCCATCAATCGCAAACAAAAAAAATGTGTGTGTGTATATGGGGGGGGTGACAGGAGGGGGGTGAAGGAGCACAGGGGCGCCTAATCAGCGCTGTTCCTCTGTTACTGATCATATCATATGCACAGCTGTTAAATACAGAAAATGCCGACTAGAGAAATAATTTCGCCGCATCATTTTGGCGCCCCCCCCCGTCTTGTGAGATGCCCCTATAGATTGCATTTAGTGCACACCCACTTTTTGTGCCACTGTCTCCCATCCGAACTCAGATCCATTCTGTAATTGCACTCTCTTTCTCCCACTCTATTACATTTTTTTCTATATTTTCCCCACTTACTGGAGCTCATTCTTGCGCTGCCTCCTCACTCTGGGCTTTTATGAGTGTTTGTTTGGGTGTGCGCCCGGTCAACTTGGGCAGGCGCGATAAACAGGAAACGGGGGCTTGGAAGGGACAAACTACCTACCGCTCGTCTTTTGCTTTATTGTGGGGCGCCGAGAGATAATCAATGAGTTTCACTCTGAAAGAAAGTCAAGCCCAAACAAGCAACTCCAGGTTCAAAAACAAGCCCAAAAAACTGCAACCCGCAACTCACGAGATTTGCAAGCGACTTTAGAAAAACACAAGCCCAAAGTCGCTTATAATAAGCGGACTTGGCAACACTGGAGATCGTTCAAAACTTCTTTTGCTTCTGTAAGCTTTATTCATGCTGAGCATTCCTATTTGGCTCATTAGCACTACTGGTGTTTCGGCATGGAATTGCATCCACCTATAATTTGATCCTCGCTCTCGGACAAAGGACAGATGAGTGACAGGACAGGGGCACTTCAGGGGGCCAATGAGATTTCAAATGGTGCCAATGCCCCTGTGGCCCCGCCCCTAGAACCGTCCCTGCTACAATGGAGCTCAAAACACTGATCATTCCATAGGCACAACACTTGGGGCTGTAAGAAAGTCTCGAGTTTCTGTTGACTGAGTGAACGGAGGCAGTCGTTTAAGCTCCAGGGCCGACTGCAAAGAAATGATTGATGACGTAATAGTGTATGCTTCTGTGCATGTGTGCTGTGAGTTAAAGTCCAATTAGCCAAAATTATAATTCCCCATGGAATCATTCATATGTTTGGATGTACTGCCTTTCAATTACAAATTGTTGCCAAGTAGTGAGGCTGTAGTTTACATCTATGGCGGTCCACACTTGGCCTTTGACCCATTTGTTGAGGCTGACTTTGGGACGAGGCCACGCCCACCCACCCCTCAGTACTCCTTGTAGGTCTCTGTGGCGCAATCGGTTAACGCGTTCGGCTGTTAACCGAAAGGATGGTGGTTCAAGCCCACCCAGGGACGCAGTCTTTATGAAGCTCATCACCAAATTCTTCCTTTCTACCATGTGGCATCGTGTACAGGTGCAACTGTGTGTTCTGGTCTAGTATTGGCAAATAAGTGCCAAGGGCTTTCAACACACGTAAGCATATTTCACACTGCATGCAAACCTGCGTAATCGACCACAATTTGACTGTGCAACCTACAATGGAGTTCAAAACACTGATCATTCCATAGGCACAACACTTGGGGCCAGTGGCGGATCTAGGATTTTTCTGAGTAAGGGGCCATCAAGGGGCCACGGTATTCATAGAAGGGCCAAGTATTTGTGGTAGACGTGGTGATATATGGACCAATAAAAATTAAAGCCATTACATTAAAGTTATGGTAAACCTTATCACCATGAGGTGTAAGAATTCAGTGAACTTATGTGCCATTTCACTAAATAACAATATCAGACATTTCATACAATGCAGCATTAACTGTTGTTGTTCTCCCTAAACGATTTCTGACCGGATGAAAAGGGACTGGAGGTGTCCTGCTCCTGACCAGCCTCTGGTCTGCTGTGTTCTGCTGCTCTCTCCCTTCTCTCACCCTGCTCATTTTCAGCTGGCAGACTCACTCTGCTCAAAAACTGCTGAATTCCCACCTAGGACTGACCCTTTCTTTTCACATTCTTGTCTATCACTGCTAAACATTATAGTTAATGTTAACACACAAATGCAAATTACAAAGAAGTACATGAATTAGTATTACATGAATTAGTGAAATGCTAACATTCATGTCGAAACACAAGTAGGGCCTCAGTTAACATTACTCTTAACTAACTTCTTAATTTAATGTTAGACTTACGCTGTGTGACAACTGTGAGTAAAACGGGATTTATGACTTATAATTACCAACAAACTCCTCAAAATGTAGACTGGCATCGGTTGTCGGTTAAAAATCTTTCTCCATGAGATCGTCAGTGTTGCCAGATCTCGCGATAGAAACAAGCAACCAGCTCTATGAAAACAGGCCCAAAATAAGCTCAACTGGCAACCCACAACATTGTGTTAAACTGAGGCTGCTTTTAAACAGTATAGCTCTATAACAGTATAGCTCATGTCTTTGTTTTGTCTCATTGTGTTTTGGAGCAGTGAAACCCATGTTTCTTAGCCTCACAGAAGAGAAGGGTGCACAGTTTTTTTGTGTTGTAACGTTTGGGTTGTGTTCGGTGGTGGCAGACGTACTTAGCAGACAGTCAAAAACGCACAACCACACTGGTACTCGGAATTCCACAGTGTTGTCCTTTAATAAATGTATTCTTCACGAACCTTATAAAGCCCGGTTGAACGGCTGCTGCATTATCATACATGAAAATAAGCAGAGTTCATACAACCCATAACTTTACAAAGAGTTAGGGAGATAGAAAAAAAGAGGTCCGCCTCGATCCATGCGTCCATCTGCCAACACGTTTCTCCCACGCTCTCTACAGAGGACCGGTGGCGCACCCTTGTGACATCACTAACAAAAGCTTAGACTGTCGTAAAGAGACACCACACAATTACGACTGTTACAGTGTGTTTCTCGGTATTAGCAAGTTGAATTAAATCAGCATGGTGAGCACATAGTTCACACTTGTAAAATCTGCAGAATGCCTTTGTCTCTCATCAGGACTGCAGCTACTTTCTGAGGTGTATGCAGACATAAAATACAAGACTTCTATTAGAGGCTTTTATTTTCCATCAATCGCAAACAAAAAAAATGTGTGTGTGTATATGGGGGGGGGTGACAGGAGGGGGGTGAAGGAGCACAGGGGCGCCTAATCAGCGCTGTTCCTCTGTTACTGATCATATCATATGCACAGCTGTTAAATACAGAAAATGCCGACTAGAGAAATAGTTTCGCCGCATCATTTTGGCGCCCCCCCCGTCTTGTGAGATGCCCCTATAGATTGCATTTAGTGCACACCCACTTTTTGTGCCACTGTCTCCCATCCGAACTCAGATCCATTCTGTAATTGCACTCTCTTTCTCCCACTCTATTACATTTTTTTCTATATTTTCCCCACTTACTGGAGCTCATTCTTGCGCTGCCTCCTCACTCTGGGCTTTTATGAGTGTTTGTTTGGGTGTGCGCCCGGTCAACTTGGGCAGGCGCGATAAACAGGAAACGGGAGCTTGGAAGGGACAAACTACCTACCGCTCGTCTTTTGCTTTATTATGGGGCGCCGAGAGATAATCAATGAGTTTCACTCTGAAAGAAAGTCAAGCCCAAACAAGCAACTCCAGGTTCAAAAACAAGCCCAAAAAACTGCAACCCGCAACTCACGAGATTTGCAAGCGACTTTAGAAAAAAACAAGCCCAAAGTCGCTTATAATAAGCGGACTTGGCAACACTGGAGATCGTTCAAAACTTCTTTTGCTTCTGTAAGCTTTATTCATGCTGAGCATTCCTATTTGGCTCATTAGCACTACTGGTGTTTCGGCATGGAATTGCATCCACCTATAATTTGATCCTCGCTCTCGGACAAAGGACAGATGAGTGACAGGACAGGGGCACTTCAGGGGGCCAATGAGATTTCAAATGGTGCCAATGCCCCTGTGGCCCCGCCCCTAGAACCGTCCCTGCTACAATGGAGCTCAAAACACTGATCATTCCATAGGCACAACACTTGGGGCTGTAAGAAAGTCTCGAGTTTCTGTTGACTGAGTGAACGGAGGCAGTACGTTTAAGCTCCAGGGCCGACTGCAAAGAAATGATTGATGACGTAATAGTGTATGCTTCTGTGCATGTGTGCTGTGAGTTAAGGTCCTAATTAGCCAAAATTATAATTCCCCATGGAATCATTCATATGTTTGGATGTACTGCCTTTCAATTACAAATTGTTGCCAAGTAGTGAGGCTGTAGTTTACATCTATGGCGGTCCACACTTGGCCTTTGACCCATTTGTTGAGGCTGACTTTGGGACGAGGCCACGCCCACCCACCCCATTAAGTACTCCTTGTAGGTCTCTGTGGCGCAATCGGTTAGCGCGTTCGGCTGTTAACCGAAAGGATGGTGGTTCAAGCCCACCCAGGGACGCAGTCTTTATGAAGCTCATCACCAAATTCTTCCTTTCTACCATGTGGCATCGTGTACAGGTGCAACTGTGTGTTCTGGTCTAGTATTGGCAAATAAGTGCCAAGGGCTTTCAACACACGTAAGCATATTTCACACTGCATGCAAACCTGCGTAATCGACCACAATTTGACTGTGCAACCTACAATGGAGTTCAAAACACTGATCATTCCATAGGCACAACACTTGGGGCCAGTGGCGGATCTAGGATTTTTCTGAGTAAGGGGCCATCAAGGGGCCACGGTATTCATAGAAGGGCCAAGTATTTGTGGTAGACGTGGTGATATATGGACCAATAAAAATTAAAGCCATTACATTAAAGTTATGGTAAACCTTATCACCATGAGGTGTAAGAATTCAGTGAACTTATGTGCCATTTCACTAAATAACAATATCAGACATTTCATACAATGCAGCATTAACTGTTGTTGTTCTCCCTAAACGATTTCTGACCGGATGAAAAGGGACTGGAGGTGTCCTGCTCCTGACCAGCCTCTGGTCTGCTGTGTTCTGCTGCTCTCTCCCTTCTCTCACCCTGCTCATTTTCAGCTGGCAGACTCACTCTGCTCAAAAACTGCTGAATTCCCACCTAGGACTGACCCTTTCTTTTCACATTCTTGTCTATCACTGCTAAACATTATAGTTAATGTTAACACACAAATGCAAATTACAAAGAAGTACATGAATTAGTATTACATGAATTAGTGAAATGCTAACATTCATGTCGAAACACAAGTAGGGCCTCAGTTAACATTACTCTTAACTAACTTCTTAATTTAATGTTAGACTTACGCTGTGTGACAACTGTGAGTAAAACGGGATTTATGACTTATAATTACCAACAAACTCCTCAAAATGTAGACTGGCATCGGTTGTCGGTTAAAAATCTTTCTCCATGAGATCGTCAGTGTTGCCAGATCTCGCGATAGAAACAAGCAACCAGCTCTATGAAAACAGGCCCAAAATAAGCTCAACTGGCAACCCACAACATTGTGTTAAACTGAGGCTGCTTTTAAACAGTATAGCTCTATAACAGTATAGCTCATGTCTTTGTTTTGTCTCATTGTGTTTTGGAGCAGTGAAACCCATGTTTCTTAGCCTCATAGAAGAGAAGGGTGCACAGTTTTTTTGTGTTGTAACGTTTGGGTTGTGTTCGGTGGTGGCAGACGTACTTAGCAGACAGTCAAAACGCACAACCACACTGGTACTGGGAATTCCACAGTGTTGTCCTTTAATAAATGTATTCTTCACGAACCTTATAAAGCCCGGTTGAACGGGCTGCTGCATTATCATACATGAAAATAAGCAGAGTTCATACAACCCATAACTTTACAAAGAGTTAGGGAGATAGAAAAAAAGAGGTCCGCCTCGATCCATGCGTCCATCTGCCAACACGTTTCTCCCACGCTCTCTACAGAGGACCGGTGGCGCACCCTTGTGACATCACTAACAAAAGCTTAGACTGTCGTAAAGAGACACCACACAATTACGACTGTTACAGTGTGTTTCTCGGTATTAGCAAGTTGAATTAAATCAGCATGGTGAGCACATAGTTCACACTTGTAAAATCTGCAGAATGCCTTTGTCTCTCATCAGGACTGCAGCTACTTTCTGAGGTGTATGCAGACATAAAATACAAGACTTCTATTAGAGGCTTTTATTTTCCATCAATCGCAACAAAAAAAATGTGTGTGTGTATATGGGGGGGGGTGACAGGAGGGGGGTGAAGGAGCACAGGGGCGCCTAATCAGCGCTGTTCCTCTGTTACTGATCATATCATATGCACAGCTGTTAAATACAGAAAATGCCGACTAGAGAAATAAGTTTCGCCGACATCATTTTGGCGCCCCCCCGTCTTGTGAGATGCCCCTATAGATTGCATTTAGTGCACACCCACTTTTTGTGCCACTGTCTCCCATCCGAACTCAGATCCATTCTGTAATTGCACTCTCTTTCTCCCACTCTATTACATTTTTTCTATATTTCCCCACTTACTGGAGCTCATTCTTGCGCTGCCTCCTCACTCTGGGCTTTTATGAGTGTTTGTTTGGGTGTGCGCCCGGTCAACTTGGGCAGGCGCGATAAACAGGAAACGGGAGCTTGGAAGGGACAAACTACCTAACCGCTCGTCTTTTGCTTTATTGTGGGGCGCCGAGAGATAATCAATGAGTTTCACTCTGAAAGAAAGTCAAGCCCAAACAAGCAACTCCAGGTTCAAAAACAAGCCCAAAAAACTGCAACCCGCAACTCACGAGATTTGCAAGCGACTTTAGAAAAAACAAGCCCAAAGTCGCTTATAATAAGCGGACTTGGCAACACTGGAGATCGTTCAAAACTTCTTTTGCTTCTGTAAGCTTTATTCATGCTGAGCATTCCTATTTGGCTCATTAGCACTACTGGTGTTTCGGCATGGAATTGCATCCACCTATAATTTGATCCTCGCTCTCGGACAAAGGACAGATGAGTGACAGGACAGGGGCACTTCAAGTGGGCCAATTAGATTTCAAATGGTGCCAATGCCCCGTGGCCCCGCCCCTAGAACCGTCCCTGCTACAATGGAGCTCAAAACACTGATCATTCCATAGGCACAACACTTGGGGCTGTAAGAAAGTCTCGAGTTTCTGTTGACTGAGTGAACGGAGGCAGTCGTTTTAAGCTCCAGGGCCGACTGCAAAGAATGATTGATGACGTAATAGTGTATGCTCTGTGAATGTGTGATGTGAGTAAAGTCCCAATTAGAGCCAAATTATAATTCCCCATGG
>JACBYM010000951.1:0-50192 GCA_013435755.1 Amphilophus citrinellus
CTGGAGCCTATCCCAGCTGTCATAGGGTGAGAGGCAGGTACACCTGTACAGGTCACCAGCCTGTCACAGGGCTAACACAGAGAGAAACAACCATTCACACCTCTGGGCAATTTAGAGTGACCAGTTAACCTAACCGCAGTAAGTGCAGGTCTGTGGACTGTGGGAGGAAACCCACACAGATTATATATAAATGATACAAAATTAAATGAAATAAATTATAAAATAGAATAGAATAGAATAGAATGCCTTTATTGTCATTATACAGGATGTACAATGAGATTGGAGGGCCACTCCTGTTCAGTGCCATGCAGCAGAAAATCAAACTCTCTAAAATAAAAATAAAAATATTATAATCTAGTACAATCAAGAAATATACAGAAAATAAACAATGTATAAAATATATAAAAAATAGAATGTATAGAAATTAGGGCCGGGACTTTAACGCGTTAATTTCGATTAATTAATTACGGGGAAATTAACAAATTAAAAATTTTAACGCATTTTAACGCACTTTGCACCGTGGAACGTTTCTCAGTGCACGAGTTCCCGGCATACAGATTATATCGACGCACAACGTCCAAATTCAGGGGCCGCATCCTGCGAAGGACCCGGCCCACGTCCTTCGCAGTCCTCGAAGCCCGCAAAGGGAGGAAGTGAGCAGCTAGCCTTCATATCAGCGTCACCTGCCCTCACCTCTGTGTAGCTCATGTCGCCTAGCAACCGTGAGTGTGAAGCACAGCTGTGTAAAAGCAGCTGGTTAAACGGAGAACGAACCCTTTCTCCTTTTTGTGGTTTCATTTTAAGTCTTTTATTGAAAATAAGCTGTTAAAACAAGCATGACACATTTCAACATCAAGGAATACAGCTGAGAGAATGATTAATTTTCAACTATAATAAGTGAGACATTAATGTTGAATAAAACTATCCAGTTATGATGCTTAACTTTAATTTCAGGAGTTTGCTTATCACAGGAGCACTTCCACCCTTCGTTGGTCTGTGTAGTAGACTGGTGGGAAAATAAACAACATTTTGAAGTTTAAGCTTATGTATATTGATTCATTCATCAACCAAACTTAAATTAATATTTATCATGTTAAATATTAAAATGTGATTAAAATGCGATTAATTTCGATTAATTAATTACAAAGCTTGTAATTAATTCGATTAATTTTTTTAATCGAGTCCCACCCCTAATAGAAATATATACATACATTGGTGCATCTGTACATTGTAAGAAAAGTAAATAGATGTATACATATAATAATGAAGATGATGAATATTGCACTAGTGAATGAATACTGGATATTACACAATATAGGAATGTTAGATATTGTTCAGTATGAATAATCTAATATTGCACAGAGATGTGGGTGTTGCACAGTTACAGTGGGTGAGTGTGAGAGTTCAGGGTGGTGATTGCTCTGGCGAAGAAACTGTTCTTGAGTCTGTTTGTTCTGGCTTTGATGCACCTGTAGCGCCTGCCAGAGGGCAGCAGGTCAAACAGGTCAAAGCCAGGGTGTGAGCTGTCCTTGATGATGTTCCTGGCTCTGCTGATGCAGCGGGAGGTGTAGATGTCCATCAGGGGGGGAGAGGGCAGCCAACGATTCTTTGTGCTGTCTTGACTACCCTCTGAAGCCTGACCCTGTCTGCCTCAGTGCAGCTGCCGTACCATACTGTGATACAGTACGTCAGCAGGCTCTCAATGGATGAGCGGTAGAAGGTCAGCAGCAGGTTTGAGTCCAAGTTGTTCTTCCTGCTGAGCTTGCTGAGCTGTAATCCACAAAGAGCATGTGAGGGGGGGGGGGGGGGGGGGGGGGGGGGGTGAGAATGTCCGGGATGATTGTGTTGAACGCTGAGCTGTAGTCCACAAAGAGCATGCGAGCGTAGCTCTGCTGCTGCTCCAAGTGGCTCAACACAGAGTGGAGAGCTACAGCGATGGCGTCCTCTGTGGATCTGTTTGCACGATATGCAAACTGATGGGTGTCGAAAGTGGGGGGCAGATGGTCTTTGATGTGCTGGAGAACCAGCCTCTCAAAGCACTTCATGATTACCGGTGTGAGGGCCACAGGGCGGTAATCATTTAGGCTGGTGACAGATGACCTTTTGGGCACGGGGATGATTGTGGCTGTTTTTAGGCAGGGGGGGATGACTGCTTGGGCCAGGGAGAGGTTGAAAATCCTGGTGAGAATCAGGGTGAGCTGGTGGGCACACGCTCTGATCACCTTGCCAGGTACTCCGTCTGGTCCGGCAGCCTTCCTGGGGTTCACTGCCAGGAGCACGCGCCGTACCTCATGCTCCTGGACGGTGAGTGGGGTGCAGCCTGGTGGGGGGGGCAGGACTGGAGCAGATGGGTGGTCCTGAGGTGTCTCAAAGCGAGCAAAGAAACAGTTAAGTTCCTCTGCTAGTGACACACTCAGGTCTCCTGCAGTCACATCACAGCCTCTGAAGTTTGTGATGTTCTGAATGCCCTGCCACACCTCCCGTGTGTTATTGCTGGACAGATGGGACTCTATTCTCCTCCTGTAGTCCGTCTTGGCTTTTTTAATTCCTCTTTTCAGGTCAGCTCGAGCAGCACTGTACAGAGCTCTGTCGCCTGAACTAAAAACTCTGAAAAAGTAACAGTATAACAGAATAGGAAAACATTACAAGAATATTCAGACTGAAGCAGATTGCTCTAAATTCAGTTTGTCAGGCAAAGAAGCCCCAAACACCAGCCAAAACTCCTGTTTGTGAGGGGCAGCCAATCAGAAGAGGGACAGACTGCACCAGTGTACAGTACAAGATAGACAGGGATTATTTTGAACTGTAAATCATGCAAAGCTATTTTAGTACATCAAGAGTGCTGTGGCCCACTTAAAAACCAGAAAACCTCATGCCCCCCTCATGGTGTTTTAGGCCTTTCTAAGTCAAACTGAGCTGATGTGGATGAAATCATTTGGATGTAAAGGATCCATGTTTCCCACGAGCTTCCTCTGCATCCTGTTTCCTCAAAGGAGACTCAGGAAATACCTGAGAGCAGACTGAGCATGAACACCTCACAGCCTCTCACACTGGAGTCATAGCTGCACTCCTCAAACACTCCTCCATCCTGTCTGCAGGTCAAAGTGAAACTGCTGAGCTCAGCCGCCATCTTGTGTCTCCGTGAAGGGAGAGACTGATCCCAGGTCAGATAAGAGCTGCAGCAGCTGGATCAGCAGGTCAGCAGTGAGTAACAGTGGACAAACAAGTTACACATATACTTTAATAGGACAGCTGTAAACTAGATAATATCATCATCATTAATGAAGGACGTTATGAAGTTAACCTTTAACCTCAGGCAGCACGTTCAGGGTAAAGGTCACATTGATCCTCATATCTTTTGTCTCCAAATTTGAATCTCAGCAGAAGAGCTGAAGGCACAAACTCACCAGGAGACTCGATCAGAAAGCTGACCTGCTGTAGCCGCTGTTCCAGCTGCTGTAGCATTTACCTGCTGCTCTCAGTGACTGCTGTGTTTCCTTCTCTACTCAAACAGCTCAGAGTGGATGTTGTGTGAAGCTAACATCTGCTAGTTCCTGAAACTCTGCATGTTTAGCATGAGGCTAAAATCCAGCTGAACCCTCAGTGGGTCACTGCTGACCTGCTGGATGTTCACAGGGTCAAATCGATGAAACCAAAATGACTCAGAAAATAACAAAAATGTGAAAGGAACTAATAATTGCCCTTTGACCCCTTCAGCCTCTCTGCTGAAGTTTACAGGAGAAACAAACCTCTGAGAGGCAGACTCTCACAAAGAGCCCTCACAGGCCTCTCACACTGGAACTGGGTCAGAGGTCACATTTGTCCTCCATCTTGTCTGCAAGTGAAAGTGAAACTGCTGAGCTCATCCTCCATCTTGTGTCTGATTACAGAGACACTCAGACTGGCTTCCACCTACATTTGTCTGGGATTAAAGAGCAGGCAGAGATCCTGCTGACCTCTGAACTCTGACTTCATTAAAAGTTATTTTCATTTCTGAACCTTTAACTTCAAAATTTTTTTTTAGGTCAGTTTCAGTGGTTTTACTTTAGAAATGACTTCAAGAAAAGTGAAAGTGTGAATGTTAGAGCAGCTGTAGATGCTGGGTATACAGTGCCTTGCCAAAGTTTTGCCACATTTCAGGCTTCAAACATAGAGATATAAAATTAAAATTTTTTGTGAAGAATCAACAACAAGCAAAGGGGGCGTGGCCAAACGATGCATGTGTTGCGCAAAGGGGGCGTGGCAAAATGAGTGCTGTGTTGAGGCCTGTATCCTTTTTCAGAACATCACTGACTGCTTCATTATGAAATTGGAGTTGGGAAAGGCTGGAAGTTAAACCTAAAAGAAGGAATCACCTGAGCCCAACACTGTCATTGTTTTTAATTTGTGAAGACATTTTATTTGTGTCCATCCAAGCACTTCCTGTAACAAACACACACTTAACAGTGTCTATATACAACACTTTGATACACCACAACTGATTTGATACTTAGATCAGCAAAGATTTATTTAATGTGGTTTTATATTGCCTCAAATGGGGATTTTGACATAATAGCATGATTAAAAAATTGAAAAAATATCAACCAGCTGTTCAGCTGGACCATTTGTTTTAACACTGAGTGAACGTGGAGCCTCTTTTACACTAGAAGGACATCTCCATTAACATCATGCTTCATTTTAAATGGTACAAAGAGCAGGGGCTGCACATCTTCTCTGTATGTGGAATAAGTGTTTATTTGGATAAGGCTGATTATTTTTCTACATCCTCACTTTAAAAACACTCAGGAGACTTACATAGTGTCAAACAGATTATGGATGTAAATAAATTATTATTAGATAAAAGTCCAGCTCCTCTGGTAGATCAGATGGACAATGATGAGCTTCTCTTCATGAGTCTGTGCTCTGTTTTCTGATGCTGGAAAAGTTTCTCTGACATGTTGAACCAGTTCATGTGCTGATGCTTCCATCTCAGTCTCTTTCAGTCCAGTACAAACAAACCGCTGAGCAGCTCTGTCATCTGAACCAACCTCCTACATGTAGAACAGATGAGCCCTGAACTAAAACCTGATAGTAAACCTGCCCACGGAGACCGCTCAGCTGCAACACACAGAGATGAGCCTGAGATATGAGGCTGATCCTGGAACAGGACACAGCAGGATGGATTGTTCACAAAGAGGAGATCTACTCTGAAGCTGCTGTGGACAGTGGTGGATCTAGGATTTTTCTGAGTACGGGGCCATCAAGGGGCCACAGTATTCATAGAGGGGCCAAGTATTTGTGGTAGATGTGGTGATATACGGACCAATAAAAATTAAAGCCATTACATTAAAGTACATTTCATACATTACAGCATTAACTGTTGTTGCTCTCCCTAAATGATTTCTGACCTGATGAAGAGGAACTGGAGGTGTCCTGCTTCTGACCAGCCTCTGGTCTGCTGTGTCCTGCTGCTCTCTCCCTCCTCTCACCCTGCTCATCTTCAGCTGGCAGACTCACTCTTTGCTCAAAAACTGCTGAATTCCCTCCTGAGACTGAGCCTTTCTTTTCATATTCTTCTCTATCACTGCTACACATTATAGTTAATGTTAACACACAAATGCAAATTACAAAGAAGTACATGAATTAATATTACATGAACTTCTCCGTGAATCGCCACCTTATTGTGGTGGAGGGGTTTGTGTGTCCCAGTGATCCCAGGAGCTATGTTGCCCAGGGGCTTGTCCCCCTGGTAGGGTCTCCCATGGCAAATTGGTCCTGGGTGAGGGTCCAGACAAAGAGCGGTTCAGAAGACCCCTATGTCTATAAAAGCAAGGGAACAGTTCACCCTGCCCGGGATAGGGTTACCGGGGCCCCACCCTGGCGCCAGGCCTGGGGAAGGAGCTCGAGGGAGAGCGTCTGGTGGCCGGGCATTAGCCCGTGGTGCTCGGCCGGGCGCAGCCCGAAGAGGTTACATGGGCCCGCCCTCCTGTAGGCCCACCACCCGCAGGAGGTGTCGTAGGGGTCGGGTGCAGGCTGTGTCGGGCGGTGGCCGAGGGCGGAGGCCCTGGCGGACCGATCCCCGGCTATCAAGACTGGCTATTGGGACATGGAATTGTCACCTCTCTGGTGGGGAAGGAGCCTGAGCTAGTGCGTGAGGTTGAGAGATACCAGCTAGATATAGTTGGGCTCACCTCAACGCATGGCCTGGGCTCTGGAACCAGTCTCCTGGAGAAGGGCTGGACTCTGTTCCAGTCTGGAGTTGCCCTCGGTGAGAGGCGGCGAGCTGGGGTGGGTATTCTTGTATCCCCCCGGCTTGCTGCCTGTACGTCGGAGTTTTCACCGGTGGACGAGAGGGTTGTTTCCCTGCGCCTTCGAGCCGGGGAACGGGTCCTGACTGTTGTTTGCGCTTATGCGCCGAATGACAGTTCAGAGTACCCACCCTTTTTGGAGTCACTGGGCAGGGTGCTGGAGAGTGCTCCATCTGGTGACTCCATAGTCTTGCTGGGAGACTTCAACGCTCACGTGGGCAATGACAGTGAGACCTGGAGGGGCGTGATTGGGAGGAACGGCCTGCCCGATCTGAACCCGAATGGTGTTTTGTTATTGGACTTCTGTGCAAATCACAGTTTGTCCATAACAAACACCATGTTCGAACATAAGGATGTCCATAAGTGCACATGGCACCAGGACACCCTAGGTCGCAGGTCAATGATCGATTTTGTAATCGTAACAGCAGCGGGTCCACCCCGACGGTGTTCTTATTATCACGGGAGACTTTAACAAGGCCAACTTAAAGACTGTACTCCTGAAATCCCACCAACTTGTCAAATGTTCTACAAGAGGGGAGAACACTCTTGACCATGTTTACTCCAACATTAAGCACGCTTATAGAGCCAAACCCCTCCCCCACCTCGGCCAGTCCGACCATCTTTCCCTGCTGCTCACCCCAGCATACACCCCCCTCAGACGGAGAGCCAGGCCTACTGTAAAAACCATTACAACCTGGCCTGAAAACGCACTCTCTGACCTACAGGACTGCTTTGCATACACAGACTGGGACTTATTCGAATACGAGGACCTAGAAACATTCACAGGGACGGTACTGGACTACATTAAGTTCTGTATCGGAAATGTGACTGTTAGCAAAAACATCCGGGTTTTCCCTAACCAGAAACCCTGGATGAACAGCCAGGTCCGTTCACTCCTCAAAACCCATGATGGTGCCTTCAGGTCAGGCGACAGAGCTCTGTACAGTGCTGCTCGAGCTGACCTGAAAAGAGGAATTAAAAAAGCCAAGACGGACTACAGGAGCAGAACAGAGTCCCATCTGTCCAGCAATAACACACGGGAGGTGTGGCAGGGCATTCAGAACATCACAAACTTCAGAGGCTGTGATGTGACTGCAGGAGACCTGAGTGTGTCACTAGCAGAGGAACTTAACTGTTTCTTTGCTCGCTTTGAGACACCTCAGGACCACCCATCTACTCCAGTCCTGCCCCCCACCCCCCCACCAGGCTGCACCCCACTCACTGTCCAGGAGCATGAGGTACGGCGCGTGCTCCTGGCAGTGAACCCCAGGAAGGCTGCCGGACCAGACGGAGTACCTGGCAAGGTGATCAGAGCGTGTGCCCACCAGCTCACCCTGATTCTCACCAGGATTTTCAACCTCTCCCTGGCCCAAGCAGTCACCCCCCCTGCCTAAAAACAGCCACAATCATCCCCGTGCCCAAAAGGTCATCTGTCACCAGCCTAAATGATTACCGCCCTGTGGCCCTCACACCGGTAATCATGAAGTGCTTTGAGAGGCTGGTTCTCCAGCACATCAAAGACTATCTGTCCCCCACTTTCGACACCCATCAGTTTGCATATCGTGCAAACAGATCCACAGAGGACGCCATCGCTGTAGCTCTCCACTCTGTGTTGAGCCACTTGGAGCAGCAGCAGAGCTACGCTCGCATGCTCTTTGTGGATTACAGCTCAGCGTTCAACACAATCAACCCGGACATTCTCACCACCAAACTGCACACCCTGGGCCTCCCCCCTCTCACATGTTCCTGGATCAAGGACTTCTTAACCAACCGGCCCCAGACTGTGAGACTTGGCCCTCATCTCTCCTCCACCCGCACACTGAGCACTGGCTCCCCACAGGGCTGTGTGCTGAGCCCCCTCCTGTACTGCCTCTACACCCATGACTGCAGTCCGGCCCACAATAACAACCTCATCGTCAAATTTGCTGACGACACCACAGTGGTCGGACTCATCTCAAGGGGAAATGAGGCAGCTTACAGAGAGGAGGTCCTGAAGTTGACAGCCTGGTGTTCAGAGAACAACCTGCACTGAACACCATGAAAACCAAAGAGATCATCATGGACTTCAGGAAGCACAGGACTGACCCAGCTCCCCTCTACATCAACGGCGAGCGTGTGCAGAGGGTCCACACCTTCAGGTTTCTTGGTGTCCTCATCTCTGCTGATCTCTCTTGGTCAGATAACATCACAGCTGTTATCAAGAAGGCTCAGCAGCGACTTCACTTCCTGAGGGTCCTCAGGAAGAACAACTTGGACTCAAACCTGCTGCTGACCTTCTACCGCTCATCCATTGAGAGCCTGCTGACGTACTGTATCACAGTATGGTACGTCAGCTGCACTGAGGCAGACAGGGTCAGGCTTCAGAGGGTAGTCAAGACAGCACAAAGAATCGTTGGCTGCCCTCTCCCCTCCCTGATGGACATCTACACCTCCCGCTGCATCAGCAGAGCAGGATCATCATCAAGGACAGCTCACACCCTGGCTTTGACCTGTTTGACCTGCTGCCCTCTGGCAGGAGCTACAGGTGCATCAAAGCCAGAACAAACAGACTCAAGAACAGTTTCTTCGCCAGAGCAATCACCACCCTGAACTCACACACTCACCCACTGTAACTGTGCAACACCCACATCTCTGTGCAATATTATATTATTCATACTGAACAATATCTATCACTCCTATATTGGTAATATCCAGTATTCATTCACATGTGCAATATTCATTCACCAAGTGCAATATTCATCATCTTCATTATTATATGTATACACTTATTTACTTTTCTTACAATGTACAGATGCACCAATGTATGTATATATTTTTATACATTCTATTTTTCGTATATTTTATACATTGTTTATTTTCTGTAAATTTCTTGATTATACTAGATTATAATATTTTTATTTTAGAGAGTTTGATTTTCTGTTGCATGGCACTGAACAGGAGTGGCCCTCCAATCTCATTGTACATCCTGTATAATGACAATAAAGGCATTCTATTCTATTTCTATCATCAGATCTGCGGCTGTATGTTCTGGACACTCGGGTGAAGAGAGGAGCTGAGCTGTCAACTGATCACCACCTGGTGGTGAGTTGGATCAGGTGGCGGGGGAAGATGCTGGATAGACCTGGCACACCTAAACGTATTGTGAGGGTGCGCTGGGAACGCCTGGCAGAAGCCCCAGTCCGGGAGATCTTCAACTCCCACCTCCGGCAGAACTTCGACAGCATTCCGAGGGAGGCTGAGGACACTGAGTCCGAATGGACCATGTTCCGCACCTCCATTGTTGAGGCTGCTGCTCAGAGCTGTGGCTGCAAGGTGGTTGGTGCCTGTCGTGGTGGTAACCCCCGAACCAGATGGTGGTCACCGGAGGTGAAGGGAGCCATCAAGCTGAAGAAAGAGTCCTATCGGGCTTGGTTAGCCTGTGGGACTCCGGAGGCAGCTGACAGGTATCGGCAGGCCAAGCGGAATGCAGCTCGGGCAGTGGCCGACGCAAAAACTCGGGTGTGGGAGGAGTTCGGTGAGGCTATGGAAAAAGACTTTCGGACGGCATCGAAGCGATTCTGGAAAACCGTCAGGCGACTCAGGAGGGGAAAGCAGTGCTCCACTCACACGGTTTATAGTGCGGGGGGGGTGCTGCTGACTTCAACTGAGGCTATAGTCGGGCGGTGGAAGGAATACTTCGAGGACCTCCTGAATCCCACTGACACGCCTTCTGTAGTGGAAGCAGAGTCTGTGGACGAAGGGGATGACCTGGTCATCACTGGGGGTGAGGTGTTCCGGGCATGTCCCACCGGGAGGAGGCCCCGCGGCAGACCCAGGACACGCTGGAGAGATAATATCTCTCGGCTGGCCTGGGAACGTCTTGGGGTCCCCCCGGATGAGCTAGAGGAGGTGGCTGGGGAGAGGGAAGCCTGGGCTTCTCTGCTTAGGCTCCTGCCCCCGCGACCCGGCCCCGGATAAGCGGAAGAAAATGGATGGATGGATGGATGAATTAGTGAAATGCTAACATTCATGTCCAAACACAAGTAGGGCCTCAGTTAACATTACTCTTAACCATTAGCGGAACAAATCAGAGCCGGGCCGGGGGCGGGGCAAATGACCGGGCCCTTTATACCCAAATAGTAAAGCTCATCATAACATCATTTTATAACATACACGTGCCCAGAACAGCGGGAATGTGTATGTTATGAAGTGCCACTCATGTTAGCTTAGTCCGTAAAAATGCTCCACTTAAGGCCTTTAAGGCCGTTTCACACCGGATGCGTTGTGTAAAAACGACACGAAATTCCAAATCTTTCGGATGCAAACCTGTCGTGTAACCTACATACACACCGGACGCGCTGCGTTTTTGCAAATAAATCGCCCTCATAAAACGCACTGTGAAAGAAAGGAAGTCGACATCAAACGATGATGTAATGAGGCCCTGATGTTTCTAACCAAGAGAAGGAAGAAACAGAGATTCTGGGTTCATCCAGCTCATAAGAAAGCAGCAGCAGGGAGAGTTTCATGGTTTGATCCCAGAGTTGAAGCTGCATCATGGATGCTTTGACGCATATTTCAGGATGTCAGTGGGACAGTTTGAGCTCTTGTTGGCAGAGTTGGGATCACATGTGAGGAGGCAGAGGATAATATCAGAGAGCCGACTGACCCGGAGCAGCGTGTAGCTGTGAGTCTGAGGTCAAATATTATGATTTTATTGTTCCCACATCACTGTATATTCAGTACATTGGTGCGCGTTTTGAGCTATGACCTCACATGCTGCTAAATGCAGCGCTCTGATTGGTCAGTCCTGCTTGTTCGCTTGCGAAAGTCAGAGAAATCGAACTTGATCCGAAAATAAATAATATATAAATAATAAATAAATGCTGCAAATTTGTCCTGTGAAATGATGCGGTCGGTGTGAACGGCTGCATTAAGAAAAGGAGAGTCTGAAAAATATTTTTAATGCACGAAACATTCGCACGGAATTTATGCGTCCGGTCCTTTACACACCGGACGCACAAACAGATCTGACCAATCACAGCGCTGCATTTAACAACATGTGAGTTCATAGCTCAAAACGCGCACTGATGTACTGAATATACAGCTGGGAACAGTAAACTCATACTATTTTAACTCAGACTCACAGCTACACGCTGTTCTAATCCAGTCGGCTCTCTGAAATTATTCTCTGCCTCCTCACATGTGATCCCAACTCTGCCAACAACAACTGCCCACTGACATCCTGAAATCTGCGCCAAAGCGGCCGTGATGCAGCTTCAACTCCAGGATCAAACCATTAAACTCTCCCTGCTGCTGCTTTCTTATGAGCTGGATGAACCCAGAATCTGTTTCTTTCTTCTCTTGTTAAGAAACATCACAACCTCATTACATCATCGTTTGCTGTCGACTTCCTTTCTTTCACAGTGCGTTTTATGAGGGCGATTTATTCGCAAAAACGCAGCACGTCCGGTGTGTATATAGGTTACGACAAGTTCACATCCGAAAGATTCTGAATTTCATGTCATTTTTACGCAATGCATCCGGTGTGAAACGGCCTTTAGAGTGAAAATAAAGCCAGTCATGCAGTCCAACATCTTATTCAATATTTTACACCTACTACATCACTAAAGTCAGTCGGTCTTGTAAAGTTTTGAGCAACCATGACTCAGTCCTGACTGTGGCAACCTTTAAAACCCCCGTGTAAAACATGAATGATGGGTGATGTATAGTGGGTTGTATACTGTGCACATTGAGCCATGCATATTGCGATATAATCAAGACAGGGCCCTCCTTCTCCACCTCGCCTCGGACGTGACAGAGGCCTGGCTACCTGAAATCTTATTCTCCTCTCCTCTCTCCCATCCGGGCCCCCTCTAGCCCCGGGCCGGGGGCGTGCCGCCCTCCCAGCCCCTCCAGAAGCTCCGCCCCTGCTCTTAACTAACTTTGCTTCTTAATTTAATGTTCATCAGACTTACGCTGTGTGGCAGCTGTGAGTAAAAAGGGATTTATGTCATGTTTGTGTGTGACCATTCAGGCTTATTAGACTGAGCAGTCTCAGGATCTCATCTCTGCTTTTTATGACGTGGTCCTCATGGTTTCAGGGAGGAATGGCCTCCAACACTCAGTGATGGATCAGTTTGTAGTCTGGGATGGAAATTAGCACCTCTGAGTCTGAGGCCATGTTTGTATTTTTGAGCCAGAAGTTACTCCTAGAAGGCGGAGTGCTCAGTTATCAGCTAATGCTGGTTTGGTCACACAGACTCAGATTCCTGCTAATTGGATCTCAGTAACATCGAAATGAAAGTTCACTCACCGTAACTGGAGCACAGAGAGAGGAGGCTGCAGGAGGAGCTGCAATGGAAGATCACAGGTGGAGAAGAGTTTTTATCTTCAGTCTGAGAATTTTGAAAGAAGGGAAATCTGATGGACATTATTAACACCTAAATATAGCTAAAAACTACTGTGAAGCGTCACTTACAGGGTTGTGGCAAGTGAGGCAGAGGACCCAAAAGCAGGACTCATGAGGCAAAGAGCTCACTTATTATTCACAGCTTTAATAGGGTGACTGGCAACATAACATGAACTTGAAGCAAAACTATGAACCTGGCATGAAGCACACAGCAGGAAGACACACAATGACACGACAAGAACAAAGTGAAAACAGACAATATACACAGCAGGTAACGGACAAATGGGAAACAGCTGGGAGGGAAACACAGGAAGCAAAACAAACCTAAAGCATAAGGACCAAAGACTTACCAAAATAAAACAGGAAGTAACCTAACACTGTGCACACAGACCTGACACCTATATATAAGAGACTGACACACAGAGGGAAAACAGACACCAGCACTCAAGAACACAGGGAGACAGAAACCGCAAGAACTACACAAAAAGGAACATAAAACACTGGACCACCGGCCCAGGACCCTGACACTTATAGTTAGTTTTAAAGGTACAGTCATGAATTGTTTGGTTATTTAATAGAAAAAAAGATATTGTACCCATAAATATACATAAATTAGTGTGTAATTATATTTTTCAACAAATTGATGCATTCTTATAAACTTAGTATTAATCTATTAAAAATACACATGAGCAGGTTTTTGGTTTGTGGAAGCCGCCATATTCCTCTGCCATATTGGAACACAGTGGAAGGACAGCTCACGTCTGGCTAATCATGTTTTACATATGTGGCTAGATGATAGTGTAGCACTTGTGTCACTATCAGACAGATGTATGAGCTACTGGACCAGTTCTAGGTTCACAGGAGCGGTGGAGCAAAGCACAGTGAAGAGACCAGAATGAGAGACCCTTAAATGGAAAGCCGGCACTTTTAATAAAACAAAAGCATTAAACAGAAACATTCACAACTAACGTCAAATAGACCACACTTAGCTCAGAATCCTTATTGAGTATGAATAGAGCCCACTTTAACACAACAACAGCATGAAATATAACAGTGTTCAATATAATAACTTGGATTCAGTGCAACAGTTTCAGATTGATTCAGTTCAATAGTTCGATTCAGTTCAGAAAGGGGGAAATCCAGAATCCTGCTGCCATAAAGCAGCAAACAGGAGCACACAAAACTGTCTCTCTCTATGAGCGATATCAAACCGTATTCTGTTGATCCGGTTGCTGTCTCTCTTTAAGCTCGGGTCTCATGGGTCTGGCTCGCCATCCAATATCCTGTGTGTTTGCGGGTCGTCTGCAGCCACCACACGAAGAAAAGGGAGAGAGAGATCCAGGCCTCGTCCGACACCCAGAAAGCTCTTCCCGACAACTGAAGCACACACTAAAAAACCTGGCCTGCATAACAGGCCATGCAGAAAGCTTAATTTACTATATAGGAATCATTACAAGAACAGAATACACTCTTTCTGCCTCCTTGTGAGAAGAGAAAGGAAAGGAAAATGGCGGCAGCTTTTTTCCTCTTGCGGCTAACATCGTTTACAATAAAACACACACTTAAATCTTAACATAAGCTGTACACATATTTACGTTTGTTTATGCACATTAACTCAAAACACAACGTTATCATTAAAGCGATCAGTTTTCCACTTTTACCGATTAACTTCGGGGTCTCATTCACTCCATTTGCTCGTCTAAAACACACTTTTCTCAAATACAAAAGAAACATCATGAAACTCACCAAAACTTCTCTGGTTATTGTTCCTAGGCTCTCAATAGTCACTGATTTCCCTTTGGATCAGAAAACCTCTGTATTTCCAGGGAAAACGTTCTCGATCCACACAGCTACATCACCTCTCTGGTATCGCTGACTGTTTTTCCCTCCAACACTACACTCACGGGAAGAGGGGGGAAGGGCACGTTAAAGGGGGCACACCCACAACTCACTTTTTGTTTGGTGAACTTAATACTAATGTTTCAACCTTCTTTTACAAGTTATTTGCAACATAAATTATATAATTAAAACTTAATATTTAATGTAATTTAGTGTGAAAATTTTCTATTGCATTACTGCAACATTTGTAACCTGGGTTACATCCTCCCCTCCTTTTCCCATGCACGTCCCTGTGCATGGCATAATTACACTGTCAACACCCTAGATTGTGTAGGCTCATTCAAAGAGTCTGTGATCACTGCACTTAAACTGTGGAATAATGATTGGAATACTGTGACCAATGGGTTCCCCAGCTTGGGGTAAGTCAGTCTCTGCGCAGGTACTCTGCGTCTGGTAGATCTCCTTAAGTAGTCATTGTCACAGTCTCCAATATGATCAGTTTGTCTAGTTTCATCATGGTTTGTGTCTGGAGGAGTGCCAGCTCGATCTTCCTCAGATTGGCTGTGTGTTTCAGCATCTTGGCCTGGGAAAATCCTCTCTTCAGAGTCTGTTCCAAGTGTGTCGTTCTCGACTGGATTGGTTTCTGGTGGATTTACCTCCAAAGAACTCAGTTTGTGCAAGGTGCTATCCTCTAAGCTCACGTTGGGTAGGTTAGTCACAGCAGTTGCTCCTGGCGTGGTGCAAGGAGGAACTCTGACTACGTCTGAGGCCTGTTCAACTACAGGTGCATGAGGTGGTTCAGGTGTGCTGCCAACCATAAGTGATGGACCAACCACAGGGGTCTGCAGTTTCCACCATTATATCCCTGTAACCATAGAGGAAGGGGTAGCCGTCTCCTGAATCAGACTCTCGCTCCTCTGAATGATCTGAATTGTCAGTCCTTGAGTACTGACGAGTCTTTGGTCACCTGGGTTTCTCCCTTACAGGGTTCTCAATTTCAGCTGAGGTAGGAGAAAGGAATCCACAGGGTAGCAACAAATCACGGTGAAGAGTTCTTAACGGGCCATCTTTGGTCTCAGGCCTCACAACATAGACTGGAATGTCACCTGACCGTCTCACTACAATATACACATCTGACTCCCACTTGTCAGCCAGCTTATTCTTGCCTCTGAGCCGAACATTTCTAACCAAAACTCTGTCACCTGCTTCCAAAGTGGATTCGACAACCTGTTTGTCAAATCTTGCTTTATTGCGATCTGCTGTTTTCCTCGCCATTTCTGTTGCTACTCTGTAGCTCTCTTCGAGGTGGGATTTCAGACTGTGAACATATTGTGAGTGCGACTAAGACTGGTGAGTGACTGGTAGACCGAAGGCCAAATCAACCGGCAATCTTGGTTGCCGCCCAAACATAAGTTCATAGGGGGTGAAGCCAGTGACCTCATTCTTAGTACAGTTATAAGCATGTACCAAAGGCTTGACATATTCCCGCCAATGGCTCTTTTTCTTGTTATCAAGCGTACCCAACATATTCAACAGGGTTCTGTTGAAATGCTCAACAGGATTCCCCCTTGGATGGTATGGTGTAGTACGTATCTTTTGAATACCAGCCAACTCACAAAGTTCCTTAATCATATGCGACTCGAAGTCTGGGCCTTGATCACTATGGAGTCTTTCTGGAATACCATAATGAACAACAAAGTGTTCCCACAAACACTTGGCAACAGTCTTTGCCTTTTGGTTCGGGGTAGGTATGGCCACTGCATATTTTGTAAAGTGGTCTGTGATGACCAGAATATCTTTGGTGTTACTTGAGTCTGGGTCTAAGGTGAGAAAGTCCATGCATACAAGCTCAAGGGGGCGTGTAGCTATGATGTTCAGAAGTGGGGCAGCCTTTTCTGGTGAAACCTCGCGCCGTATGCAGCGGTCGGAAATTTTGATTTTGCTCTCTACTTCAATGGCCATCTTAGGCCAGTAAAACCGTTTTCGAACTAGGTCTAAGGTTCGCTCTACACCCATGTGTCCCATGTCATCATGCAGACTCTTTAGGACTAAGGATCTCAACTCTTCAGGCAACACTAACTGATATTGTGTTGATGCGCCCTCTTGTCGCTTTCGGTACAGTACACCATCTCTGACTATAAGTCGATTCCACTCTCTCAATAGAAGACCCAGCTCAGGGGCTTCTGTTCTGAGGGATGGTGGAGGTCTCTCCCCCCCGACTCCATCTGGTTGAGCACTGTTCGGATGCACACGTCATCCTGCTGTTTGCTCCTCAATTCAGATGCTGTAAAGTGAGGGATGACAGGCAAGCCACCAAGCTGCTCTTCATCCTGAAAGCTTTCTGGAATGGCTTTCGGATGGTGAGCGAGTGATAAGACTAAAGAGGTGCTAGGCACTGGCTCTTCACGCCTATCATCCGAGAGATGATGGACTAGATGCTTCTCACATATGGCTTTGACTGCACTTTCACTAAGATGTCTCTTTGTGAACTGCTGTATTCTTTCTAGCTCTTTCTTTGACAGCATGTCATCAGGTTGGGTTTCATGGGGTCGCCCATCTGCATCCTGGTTTTGCTTTCCTGCTCTGTATTGCAACTGAAAATCGAACGTTGACAGAGCTGCTAACCATCTGTAGCTTGTAGCATCAAGCTTGGCAGAGGTGAGAATATATGTTAGCGGGTTGCTATCAGTGACAACCAGGAATGGACTGCCATAAAGGTAGTCTTGGAATTTTTCAGTTACTGCCCATTTAAGGGCAAGAAACTCCAACTTGTGGGCAGGGTACCTTGTTTCACATCTAGACAAACCCCGGCTTGCGTAGGCTATAACGCGCTTCTGGCCCTGTTGCTCCTGGTAAAGAGCGGCACCGAGACCTGAAACGCTAGTGTCTGTGTGCAGAACATAAGGCAGTTTAGGGTCAGCAAACCCTAGAATAGGAGCAGTAGTTAACTTCACAATAATGGAGTCAAATGCTACTTGGCAAGCCAGAGTCCATCTATTCCCGAAAGAGTCTTTAAGATTGTGGTATTTCCCAGCTGCTGCATGGGTACCAGAGTGTTTTCATGAGGGTGGGTAACCTGCAGTGAGTTCATTGAGGGGTTTCACGACCTTTGAATAGTCCTTGATGAATCTGTGGTAATAACCACAGAAGCCCAAGAATGCTCTCAGCTCCTTCAGATTGTTTGGTTTTGGCCAGGTTTTTAAAGCTGCAATCTTTTCAGGATCTGTCTCAATGCCTTCTTCGGAGATTCAATTCAATTCAATTTTATTTATATAGCGCCAAATCACAACAAACAGTCACCTCAAGGCGCTTTGTATTGTGGGTAAAGACCCGACAATAATACAGAGAAAACCCAACAGTCAAAACGACCCCCTATGAGCAAGCACTTGGCGACGGTGGAAAGGAAAAACTCCCTTTTAACAGGAAGAAACCTCCAGCAGAACCAGGCTCAGGGAGGGGGGGTCATCTGCCGCGACCGGTTGGGCTGAGGAGAGAGAAAAGACATGCTGTGGAAGAGAGCCAGAGATTAATATCAATTAATGATTAAATGCAGAGTGGAGTATAAACAAAGTAAATAAGGTGAATGAGAAGAAGAAGAGAAGAGATAATGTGGCCTAAGTATTTCACTGAGCTCTGGAAGAACTTGCATTTTTCTGGAGACAGTTTCAGGCCATACTCCTTCAGACGGGAGAGAACCCGCAGCAGTCTTTCTTCATGCTCCTCCAATGTTGAGGAGAAGACGATGAGATCATCCAGAAAAACCAATGCTTGTTTCAAGTTCAGCTCCCCCGTGCAACGCTCCATGAGCCTCTGGAAAGTGCTTGGGGGCATTCGTGATCCCTTGAGGCATCCTATTGAATTCAAAGAATCCTAGGGGGCAGACAAATGCAGTTTTGTGCTTATCTGATTCTTCCATTTCTATCTGGTAAAAACCAGATTTGAGGTCCAAAACAGAGAACCATTTGGACACAGTCAATGCTGAAAAAAATTCTTCCAAGTTAGGCAGGGCATAAGAGTCCTTTACCGTTTGGAGATTCAGCTTTCAGTAATCTATACAGAGTCTGACATCACCATTCTTTTTCTTGACCACCACAATTGGAGAAGAGAAAGGTGATTCAGATTCTCTGATGACTTCTGCATCAAGAAGTTGCTGTAGGTGGTTACGTACAGCCTCTATATCTTGAGGGTTTATTGGCCTTGCTCTGTGTTTAAAAGGTGTCTCATCACAAAGATTTATGTGAAGTTTTATTTTATTGGTGCGGCCAAAATCGAGATCGTGGTGTGAAAACACCTCTGACATGGAATTCAATTTGTCAGTTATTCTCTCCTTCCACTCACTGGGTATGGGAGAGTTTCCAAAGTCAAAGTTCAACTTTGATTCGTGCTCAGGATTGGCAGAAAGGACTTTGTCTTGGTCAATAGACCGAACACTCTGAATGGCATGTATTTCTGCTATCACAGTCTTTGGTGAAAGAGTAATAGCATGGTCTGACTCATTTTTGTGGACCACTGGTATGCAGCATGGCAGTTTGGATGGCAGAGTTGCTAGACCGTCAGTGACTAGTAAGCCGCCAGGTAGGGAGGTTGACCTTGGAGATTGGACCATCACCCACTTCCCAACATTTTGGATTTGGCAGCTTATTGACCCCTCCTGTTGTCTGACCAGCCTCAATAGTTTGAGGGTCCGTGCTATGCAGTTTCACTTCCGCCAGGCTACAGTCAGCCTGATGCTTTTTCCTGGCTTCCAAGGTCTTTAAGACCACTTTGTAGCCATAGGGAAGTAAATGATGGGTTTGGGAAGCAATGTTTGTGTACTGCTCATAAAAGACATCTAAGGCATTGGTGCCAATCAATGGTGACGAAAAACCTGGACGTGCATCGGGTACGATCAGGGCTAGGGTTGGCACGTCAATGTCTGCACCCAATAAGCTCTTAGGAAACCGGACTGTTGTTTCAACGTACCCAAGGCAAGGCAAATTCTGACCATTTGCTCCGTCTACTTCTAGCAAGTCATATAAGGGATGAATTGGTAATTTGGACAAGTTCTCCTGGTAGAACGATTTAGGAACAGTTGTGACTTGAGAACCTGTATCCAATAGACAGATAGATTCTTGATCTCCTATGATCACCTGTGCTGCACATTTTGCGCCAACCAATCCTTTTGGCAAAGTTACCAAATGTCTGTTGCTCTTAGAGCGCACACTAGATAAGTGTCGTCCTTTTTTGGGACATTTTACCTGTGCTTCAGTCTCCATTTGTCCCTCAATGGAAACTGCTTCTAGTTTAAAGTGTCACAATCTGTGGTCCCCTTCCTAGTGTCCCATGCTAGTTGTCTTTCCTTCAGTTGCCTCCTTTTTAAAGCCACTAAAGAGGGATTTGGTTCACTTTCACATTGTGGTTTTATATGCCCATCTTCACCACACCTAAAGCAATACCAGGCTTCATCAGCCATATATATGTAGTACACCAAAGGTGGAGGAGAAGAGTACTGTAGGTGTTAACCTGCTGGGGAGGGACATTTAAATTTGTGCTTACAGCTTTACACTCAAGATTTGAAGGATTACAACTATGTTTATCACCTGATCTTAATGAAACCTCATCCTCTTCCTTCTCACCTCAAGCCTTGTCTCCTGAACTGAAGCCAGGGAAGCATGAACATGATAATATATTCTCAATATTGTCACTATTACCAGCTCTGGACAGCTGACAAGAGCCAGCTAAACAACAATAGCTGGTTATAAGCTAACACTGTACTAGCTAATCTCAGGCTCAAGTGTCCTAAAAAAATCACACTTTGCCTCTGACAAACAGTTTGATGACTTTCTAACATCATAGTATCTGATTCTGACAGTGTTAGAATCAGAGGCTAACAACAGCTTTTACAACTACTCACCTCAGTTTCACAGTCGTCTGTCAGAAGTGAGCTTCACTAACTCAACCTGTATCAGACTCCTTTTGCAAAGTTCTCCAGCCTCCTCCACAGTAAGTAGTTATGGATGCTCCCCACCCAGCATTATAAGGTGAACAGTGATCTGACAGCCTACACTAACCAGAAACAGCCAGAACGTCTGAGGTGACTTAAGAGTACAAACATCATCCATCTATTTTCTCTCACTCTACACATCACTGCAGCCATACACCCAGTCTGTCAGTCAGTCTCCTGCTTCCCTCACTCATGAACAAGAGCTCAAGATACTTTACCTTCTCCACTTGGGAAAGCAACTCATCTTTGAGCCGGAGTAGGCACTCCACCCTTTTCTGGCTGAGGACCATGGCCTTAGACTTATAACTGCTGCTTCACATTCAACTGCTGACCACTACAGTACAAGCCACCAACCGAGCCAACCAAGCAAACAGGACCCCATCATCTGCAAAAAGCAGAGATGGGATTCTGAGGCCATCGAGGCGGATTAAAAAAAAAAAGTGGATGCAACAATGAACTGAAGAAAACTAAGGGTTTAAATGCACACAAGGTAATTAGGGAGAGTAGAGACAGCAGGGGAGAGTGCCCTTTCTCTTTAGAGCACTCTTTCAAGGAAACCAATGTTGACATTTTGAACCAGGAGGACGGATGGTTTGAAAAACGAGTAAAAGCCTGTAATTGATAGAATCTCAATTGATAGAATGGGGCAGAGTCCCAAAAAGATTGCAATGACCAATGCCTCCTTTCACACCTTGGTACATATGATTATGCACATGAACAATAGAGGGTCATAATCATCTCCAGGGAACTACGCCCACAAGGGTTTAAATACCTGGGTCTCTCCAGTTTTTGGTTTGAGAACTGAAGAAGCCTTTGGGATGAGAGGAGAAACGTCTTCAAGAAACAAAAGGAAGAAAAAATTATTCATAACCATCTCAAAGATTGATCTTCATGTTCGGCTGCTTTCAGCACTGCTGGTATTTGTTTAGACTCTTTCGCTCCAGTTGATCTTTCAGAGTTAAGTTCGATAGTTACTTCCTCCAAACCAGCAACATGTTTATTAGATCCCATTCCTACTAGACTGTTCAAAGAAGTCTTTCCATTTATTGATGCTTCAATCTTAAAAATGATCAATCTGTCTTTATTAGTTGGCTGTGTACCACAGGCCTTCAAGGTGGCTGTAATTAAACCTCTACTTAAAAAGCCATCACTGACCCAGCTGTCCTAGCTAATTATAGGCCAGTCTCCAACCTTCCTTTTCTCTCAAAGACTCTTGAAAGAGTAGTTGTAAAACAGCTAACTGATCATCTGCAGAGGAACGGTTTATTTGAAGAGTTTCAGTCAGGTTTCAGAATTCATCACAGCACAGAAACAGCATTAGTGAAGGTTACCAATGATCTTCTTAGAGCCTCTGACAGTGGACTCATCTCTGTGCTTGTCCTGTTGGACCTCAGTGCAGCTTTGATACTGTTGACCATAACATTTTATTACAGAGATTAGAGCATACTATAGGTATTAAAGGTACTGCACTGCAGTGGTTTGAATCATATTTATCTAATAGACTCCAATTTGTTCATGTAAATGGGGAGTCTTCTTCACACACTAAGGTTAATTATGGAGTTCCACAGGGTTCTGTGCTAGGACCAATTCTATTTACATTATACATGCTTCCCTTAGGCAGTATTATTAGAAAGCACTGCATCAATTTTCATTGTTATGCAGATGATACTCAGCTTTACCTATCAATGAAGCCAGATGATGCACATCAATCAGTTAAACTGCAGGAATGTCTTAAAGACATTAAGGCCTGGATGACCTCTAATTTCCTGCTTCTAAATTCAGATCAAACTGAAATTCTTGTACTCGGCCCCACAAATCTTAGAAACATGGTTTCTAACCAGATACTTACTCTGGATGGCATTACTTTGGCCTCCAGTAACACTGTGAGAAATCTTGGAGTCATTTTTGACCAGGATATGTCCTTCAATGCACATATTAAACAAATATGTAGGACCGCTTTTTTGCATTTGTGCAATATTTCTAAAATTAGAAACATCCTTTCTCAGAGTGATGCTGAAAAGCTAATTCATGCATTTATTACTTCTAGAATGGACTATTGTAATTCATTATTATCGGGCTGTCCTAAAAGCTCCCTGAAAAGCCTTCAGCTGATCCAAAATGCTGCAGCTAGAGTACTGACAGGGACTAGAAAGAGAGAGCAGATTTCTCCCATATTGGCTTCTCTTCATTGGCTCCCTGTTAAACCTACAATAGAATTTAAAATCCTTCTCCTCACATACAAGGTCTTGAATAATCAGGCCCCATCTTATCTCAAAGACCTCATAGTCCCATATCACCCCAACAGAGCACTTTGCTCTCAGACTGCTGGCTTACTTGTGGTTCCTCGGATACTTAAGAGTAGAATGGGAGGCAGAGCCTTCAGCTTTCAGGCCCCTCTTCTGTGGAACCAGCTCCCAGCTTGGATTCAGGAGACAGACACCCTCTCTATTTTTAAGATTAGGCTTAAAACTTTCCTTTATGATCAAGCTTATAGTTAGGGCTGGATCAGGTGACCCTGAACCCTCCCTTAGTTATGCTGCTATAGGCCTAGTCTGCTGGGGGGGTTCCCATAATGCACTGTTTCTTTTCATTCACCTTATTTACTTTGTCTATACTCCACTCTGCATTTAATCATTAATTGTTATTAATCTCTGTCTCTCCCCCCTCAGCAGATGACCCCCCCCTCCCTGAGCCTGGTTCTGCTGGAGGTTTCTTCCTGTTAAAGGGAGTTTTTCCTTCCCACTGTCACCAAGTGCTGCTCATAGGGGGTCGTTTTGACTGTTGGGTTTTCTCTGTATTATTGTAGGGTCTTTACCCACAATACAAAGCGCCTTGAGGCCACTGTTTGTTGTGATTTGGCGCTATATAAATAAAATTGAATTGAATTGAATTGAATTGAAGTTCAGTCGCCTTTTTTCAAGCTCCAGAGATACTGAGATGACTGAGAACCTGTCATGAAATGTCTGTGTGGCAGGCAGGAAGAGGACCCCCAGTGCAGAATATGTGAAGCAGAGGTAAAATATATAAACTCAGCTTTATTTACCAGATGCAGAACGGAAGACAGGGCTGAACAGAACCAGTTCAGGTTTACAACAAAATTACTTGACTTAGATTCCAGACATAAGGCAACAACAGGGCATAGACATCAGAAGAACAATGAGGACACAACAACAGGCATAGAAAAACACAGGACTTAAATACACATGAGGATAATGAGGTGAGTGGAAGCAGCTGGGAACACAGGTGACGCTAATTACTTGACAAGATCAGGGGAAACAATACTGAACACAACAGACAGGGACTGGACAACTATCAAAATGAAACAGGAGGTAAGATGGGGGAACAAAGACGCAGACGTGACAGAACACAAAGAACTAGAAATAAACTGAGGACCAATACAAAAGAGAACAAAGAACACTGGGCCACTGGCCCAGGACCATGACAGAACCTGCACAGACAAACAGCACCAGTGAAAGGTTTGGACTCACACACTGTGGCCAAACCTTTGACTGGTGCTGTACAAAGGTCAAAAATTTAAACCACAGACAACCTCAGAGACAAACTGAAGACACCAAAACTCGAAAGTCCAAAAACAAAAAATGCTGAGTCAAACCCCAGAATCATGACGTTAATATAAGCTACACCCGCACATGGGCCACAGTCCAGAGAGGGTGCCATCAGTATGGCTCCCTCATCAGGAAGCAGCCTACAGGTCACATGACCATCCAGCATGTTTCCAGGTCTGATGAAGGCCTCTACAATGTAATCTGTTTAGATATTTAATTTCTAATGCTGTTCATTTTTGATCATTTCAGCAGGTCAAGAATCTAGAGAAGATGACATTATCACTGACATCATGTAGAACACCATCAAAATAAATAAAACAGCCAATCAACCAAAAGTGGTGGACTGGGGCTCATCACCACGGTATCTGAGGTCAAAGGTCTTAAAAAAATAGAAAGTAAACTCTGAGATATTATAAGGAGAAATGAATCCTGAAATGTGTAAGCAAAAATATGACACACCCTTGCTCTCAAAGAGCCAATCAGCACTGGAAACTGGAGACATGTGACTTTTATGACAGTTTAATCTCCTTGATATCATACCAAATCTGTGGGTCAGTGTACTGTTTTTCTTTGATTACTGTGTTTATAAGATGAACCAAAGTTGGACAGTTTGACATTTGAGTCTATAGCTGTGTCCAAATTCAGGGGCCGCATCCTTTTAAGGCTGCATTTGTAGGCCGATTACGTCACAGTGAGGCGACGAAGGCTGCCCAAATTCGAAGGCTCCTCCAAATGCGGTCGATGAATGCGTCCTTCTTTTCTCGAATTTGAAGGATCCTTCATGGCCCATCATGTCCCATGATTCATTGCACTTCAAAACTCAAACACGCAATGGTGGAGGAGCAAGGCCAAAAAGTTTGAATATAAAGTAAACTTTTAAGATGTTTTCAGGCGAAAATGTAAATGTGTAAACCTCAAATATCAGCTTGTTTTATCAAGATATCTCTTAATTGCAAAAAGTGCTCTTGTTTTCAGAGCTGTCCGTCGCCTCGCTAGCTGTCAGCTGACCGGACTATCGAGGCTCTCTTTAGCCGGAGAGAACGACCGACTGCCAGCACATCCTTTTCAAACCCCCGCTGGCTTTCACCGCTGAGTGGAAGTTAAACACAGACTTAACTCACTCAGATGATCTCTAACAGCTGATGTTTGGTTTGTTTCAGTGTTTCATTTGTTCCTCAGCAAATCGGTTTGCCTGAAATTAAAGTTAAGCATCATAACTGGATAGTTTTATTCAACATTAATGTCTCACTTAATATAGTTGGAAATTAATCATTCGCTCAGCTGTATTCCTTCATGTTGAAATGTATTATGCTTGTTTTAACAGCTTATTTTGAATTAAAGACTTAAAATTAAACCACAAAAAGGAGAAAAAGTTCGTTCTCCGTTTAACCAGCTGCTTTTACACAGCTGTGCTTCCAGCTGTCACGGTTGCTAGGCGACATGAGCTACGCAGAGGTGAGGGCAGGTGATGCTGACATGAAGGCTAGACCGTCCAGTTTCACAGCCGCTCACTTCCGGCCTTTGCGGTCTTCGTGGACCGAGAAGGACCCGGTCTAGGTAGGCCGGGTCCTTCGCAGGATGCGGCCCCTGAATTTGGACACAGTTTATAGGCTGCTTGGTTTGTTCAATGTTCTTAGTAGTAATAGCAGAAGTATAACATATTATATATGCAATATGTGATTGCATTAAATATGAAATGTTTATTTGGTCCACATGTGGCACATTTGCAGTTTTCTGTAGGCTGCACTTGTCTTTAACAAAGCCTCAGCCTCAGGTCCAGATGTCAGGGGTGTTTCTGGCCCACAGAACATCAGCAGTGTTGTAACTAAGCAGCAGGTTTTTGGTGCACATGAACTTATTGTGACTATGAGACGCATTTATTTATGTGTGAAGAGTGAAGGACAAAATGTTCTTTGTTCCAATAAATGAACTTTATCAAAGTCGTGCATGTGAAACCACAGCAGCAACTTCCTGTTGTTGATCACAGTTGATCTGAAACTGATGAGCATTCTCGCCACAGTGTTACTGCTTTGGCCAACAACAGTGTTCATGCTGTGAGAGCGTGTTTGCTTTGTGCGCTGTGGTGAAGAGTGTGAGTCTGCGCTGCAGAAAGCTGGCAGCTTTGTGGTCGTCCAACAGCCTTTTTCTCAGAAACAGCCCCCAGTTCTTTGTGGTCAGTCAGTGTTTCTCAGCAGAGGTGTTAAGAGGAGCAAAAACTGTGAAAGCTGCTGCAGTTTATAAAGCAGAACATCAGTGAGAGGTTAATTATGGAGTTCCACAGGGTTCTGTGCTAGGACCAATTCTATTTACAATATACATGCTTCCCTTAGGCAGTATTATTAGAAAGCATTGCATCAATTTTCATTGTTTATGCAGATGATACTCAGCTTTACCTATCAATGAAGCCAGATGACACACATCAATTAGTTAAACTGCAGGAACTTCTTAAAGACATTAAGGCCTGGATGACCTCTAACTTCCTTCTTCTAAATTCAGATCAAACTGAAATTCTTGTACTCGGCCCCACAAATCTTAGAAACATGGTTTCTAACCAGATACTTACTCTGGATGGCATTACTTTGGCCTCCAGTAACACTGTGAGAAATCTTGGAGTCATTTTTGACCAGGATTTGTCCTTCAATGCACATATTAAACAAATATGTAGGACCGCTTTTTTGCATTTGTGCAATATTTCTAAAATTAGAAACATCCTTTCTCAGAGTGATGCTGAAAAGCTAATTCATGCATTTATTACTTCTAGGCTGGACTATTGTAATTCATTATTATCAGGCTGTCCTAAAAGCTCCCTGAAAAGCCTTCAGCTGATCCAAAATGCTGCAGCTAGAGTACTGACAGGGACTAGAAAGAGAGAGCAGATTTCTCCCATATTGGCTTCTCTTCATTGGCTCCCTGTTAAATCTAGAATAGAATTTAAAATCCTTCTCCTCACATACAAGGTCCTGAATAATCAGGCCCCATCTTATCTCAAAGACCTCATAGTCCCGTATCACCCCAACAGAGCACTTCTCTCTCAGACTGCTGGCTTACTTGTGGTTCCTCAGATACTTAAGAGTAGAATGGGAGGCAGAGCCTTCAGCTTTCAGGTGCCTCTTCTGTGGAAGCAGCTCCCAGCTTGGATTCAGGAGACAGACACCCTCTCTATTTTTAAGATTAGGCTTAAAACTTTCCTTTATAATAAAGCTTATAGTTAGGGCTGGATCAGGTGACCCTGAACCCTCCCTTAGTTATGCTGCTATAGGCCTAGTCTGCTTTGGGGTTCCCATAATGCACTGTTTCTTCTCATTCACCTTATTTACTTTGTTTATACTCCACTCTGCATTTAATCATTAGTTATTATTAATCTCTGGCTCTCCCCCCTCAGCAGATGACCCCCCCTCCCTGAGCCTGGTTCTGCTGGAGGTTTCTTCCTGTTAAAGGGAGTTTTTCCTTCCCACTGTCACCAAGTGCTACTCATAGGGGGTCGTTTTGACGGTTTTCTCTGTATTATTGTAGGGTCTTTACCCACAATACAAAGCGCCTTGAGGCGACTGTTTGTTGTGATTTGGTGCTATATAAATAAAATTGAATTGAACTGAATTGAATTGATGTAGCAGCTCATCAGGCTCACGGTCATCACAGCTCTCAGGTTACTGTAATGTGTGAAGGACACAAAGAAAGTTACAAGTTTTCTTGTTGTTGTTTGGCTGTATTGGACAAACTAATGAGAATTAAAATCCACTGAGGAGTCGAGGAGACTCACAAACAGTCACATCCACACACATTCATCTGGTTTCACTGAAATCACATCAACACTCTGAGAGCAGCAATTCTTCTGAATTATGGAGGAACAGACGACCAAAGACTCCATGAGCCAAAAGTCATCATTGACTCTCTTCATGATGCAGCATTACAAACAGAACAAATGTTTTGGACATGTTTAGCTGCAGTGTAATGATAGGATTGTTCTGTTACAGTTTTTCTACCTGCAGTAATTTAAATTTTAGCTGCAGTCTACTCAGCAGTGAGAACTGAAGACGTCAGTTATGGACCAACAACCATCAGATCAAGGAGGCCCAGGTACAGCTGCTCTTTGTCTTTAACTCTGCACAGAGCCAAGCTAGCTGCTCACCCTGTTAGCCATCATGTTAAGCTAAGCTAACTAAACAACATCCTGATTCAAGCTCAGTCCCAGTTAATATTTACCAGTCTGAACTGGGACTGTGTGACGCAGAGAGGTGCAGGTTGGAGGTCTTGATTGAACTCCAAAGCTTGTAATCATGTTTCCTGTTGTTTGAACTGTGTGTGTTTGTGTTCAGACTTTAAACCAGAGCCAGACGTCGTCTACTCTTCACTGAAGTATCCACCAGTCCAACCACTGACGTCCAGCTGCTGCTCTCTGACTGCTCCCCCAGCACCTCACACCAGAGATCATCTACATGTTAAGACTTTTACATATTTTGTATCTTTTGCACATTTATTTACTCATGAATCTAATTTCTATCCTATGTAACTCACAAACGCACAGCTTAAAGCAGATAACCCGAAAGCTGGAGAGGGAATGGTGTCTCACTAAATTAGAAGATGCTCATTTAGCCTGGAAAAAGAGTTTGTTGCTCTATAAAAAAGCCCTCTGTAAAGCTAGGACATCTTACTACTCATCATTAATTGAAGAAAATAAGAACAACCCCAGGTTTGTTTTCAGCACTGTAGCCAGGCTGACAAAGAGTCAGAGCTCTGTAGAGCCGAGTATTCCTTTCACTTTAACTAGTAGTGACTTCATGGATTTCTTTACAAATAAAATTTTAGACATTAGAGAAAAAATTATTCATAACCATCTCAAAGATTATTCTTCATGTTCAGCTGCTTTCAGCACTGCTGGTATTTGTCTAGACTCTTTGGCTCCAGTTGATCTTTCTGAGTTAACTTCAATAGTTACTTCCTCCAAACCAGCAACATGTTTATTAGATCCCATTCCTACTAGACTGTTCAAAGAAGTCTTTCCAATTATTCCAATCAATGCTTCCCTTAGGCAGTATTATTAGAAAGCATTGCATCAATTTTCATTGTTATGCAGATGATACTCAGCTTTACCTATCAATGAAGCCAGATGACACACATCAATTAGTTAAACTGCAGGAATGTCTTAAAGACATTAAGGCCTGGATGACCTCTAATTTCCTGCTTCTAAATTCAGATCAAACTGAAGTTCTTGTGCTCTGGTTTTCTCTGTATTGTCATTATAGTAGGGTCTTTACCTCACAATATATTTCACCAAAGGTCAATTTCTCCTGGGAAAGAGGTCAGAAAAGTGTGATTTACAAAACTTCGGCAATGAAATGACCAAAGGACCAGTTTACTCTGTCCAGGACAGGATTACTGTGACCCAACCCTGGAGACTCAAGGGAGAGCGTGTGGTAGCTCGGCCTTAGACCATAGGGCCCGGTTGGGGGGGAGCCTGAAGATGCAACTGTGTTTTAGCTCATATCTGCCTCTCTCACTGAGGGGGACGTCCACTACATGGAAATGGATTTGATCAGGAACCAAACTACAGCTCACTGACACCAGAGGATGGATCAGTTTTTCTCTTCATCTGTGAACTGACAAATGTTTTAAAGTTAAAAAAAAAAAAAAAAAACACTGCTGTGTGTTTATAATTAAAATTTTGATTATATTCAAATCCCCCCCCCCCCCCCCCCCCCCACTGCCTCTGCCCCAATAGTAAAGCTGGTGCTCAGAGGAAGAGGGCGGGGCTTTACTTGGTGTCAGTGAGAGAAATGAAAAAAAGCTCAAATGAGTGAGAAGGACGATGAAGGAAACATCTGTGCTGTGTCTGCTCTGTAAGTAGAATCTCTGTGTTTGTTTGAATTATTGACCTTTGACTGTCTGCTCTCCTGATAACTGATGATGGAGGAGAAGACATGAAAAACTAATCAGGCTGAATTCAAGTTCAAACACCATGAGGACCAACTGCAGGTCTGAACTGACTCTTTATCTTTGCTCAGGAGTCCAGGAAACACAGCAGGCAGTGAAAAGCTCAAATCATTCACAGAGGACACATGACTGTACTGTGGGACTGAGGAGGAGAGAATAGTTTGTATTCACGTTACAGTTAGTGATAATGAGCTGATTTTCAGATAAAAACTCAGATAGAGGAGCATGAAGAGTCAAAATTGTGTGAGTCTGTTGTTGTCCAAATTTTACTGAAACTTGTTGCTGCATCAGCTCTAAAATGAGCAGATCTATCAGCGAGAGATGAGTTTGTGGGTCTGTCAGCTGTTTGTGTGGAGTTGTTCTTTGTGTTCACCTCAAACCAACCTGACCAGAGGTGGCAAAAGTACTGACATTCTGTACTTGAGTAGAAGTACAAGTACTTGTGTTAAAAAATACTTTGGTAAAAGTCAAAGTACTGATTCAACTTCTTTACTTAAGTAAAAGTAAAAAAGTACAGAAATGTACTCAAAGTAAGAAAGTAAAAGTAGTTCTCTGAAAGACGTTTCTACCTGCTATTTTTCTGTAAGCTAACTGAACCTCATTATATATTATTGTAATAATATAAAATAATATATGAGTATACAAACGTTATTCCAATCTCAATTTTAATTCTAATGAATGCTCTCAGCTTGAATCTGTTATGTAGGACACAAACTGTGAAAGGTAACTTAAAAACAGCTCATCTCTGCTGCAGTGATGTAACCTGTAACTCTGACCATGAACACAGCCTCTGTGCACCAACACAGAGCTTTACTGTAAATACAGTACAACAAGCTGACCTGTTTATTACGCACTAAACTGCAGTATTTTCATAGAATCTTTGAATAACACAAAGTCAGCATACTTCAGTTTATTTTCCAGTCCTTACCTTTAATTCTAACCTCTCTTCTTCCTCTTTCTCCATCTCTGAGTGAACTTCTCTCTCTTTGCTCTCCCTGAAATACAGCAGCTCTTCTTTTAGCTAGCAGACACACTGTGTGACAAACTGCACACACTTTGTGTGTTTGCTGATATTTGTTGAGCATTTAGAAACGTTGCATTAACCTGCCTGAAATATGCGCGAAAGCATCCGTGATGCAGCTTCAACTCTGGAATCAAACCATGAAACTCTCCCTGCTGCTGCTTTCTTATGAGCTGGATGAACTCAGAATCTGTTTCTTCCTTCTCTTGTTTAGAAAAATCACAACCTCATTACATCATCATTTAATGTCGGCTTCCTTTCTTTCACAGTGCGTTTTATGAGGGCGATTTATTCGCAAAAACGCAGCGCGTCCGGTGTGTATGTAGGTTACACGACAGGTTTACATCCAAAAGATTCGGAATTTCATGTCGTTTTTACGCAACGCATCCGGTGTGAAACAACCTTAAAGGCCTTAAGTGGAACATTTTTACGGACTAAGCTAACATGAGTGGCACTTCCTAACATACACATTCCCGCTGTTCTGGGCATGTGTATGTTGTAAAATGATGTTATGATAAGCTTTATTATTTGGGTATAAAGGGCCCGGTCATTTGCCCCGCCCCCGGCCCGGCTCTGATTTGTTCCACTAGTGACTCTGTGTCTGCCATATTGGAGGAGGCAAAGCTGCGCTTTAAACTAATACAAGTGAATGGACTGAACTTAATAAAGCGCCTTTCTTAAAAATTTTATTTAAGTTAATGCTTTCATTCACACATTCAAATATGCACTAATATACACTGGGAAACTGTTAGGCACAAAAAATAATTTTGTTTTCAAAATGTTAGAATGCCAGATACGATCAAAAACAATCCGTCAGTCTTACCTGTGAAAGGTGATCCCATGTGATCCCGTTTTGACTGTAAAATGGTTTGAACAACTCTACGCAGCACCAGAGTGCAGCATCTCTCTCATGTTATGTTGGCCGCTCTTGCCACCTCCAATATGGCGGCGACCTTGACGTACAAGTCAGCGCTCAATGTGGCGTCTACGTATATTTGTCTATGAGTACGACAACCGTGAAAAGATATCACTGACAGGTCAGAAACGTAAAATTGACAATGAAAATCGCCGTTTTAGAAGAAGCTCTAATTTTACAGTTATCAAATGTTCACTTGGTGCAGTTTATTTTGTTGAAATATTTAATCCACTGCCTCAGTTGGCCTTTCTAGTTCAACAAATGCACTTTTGCAAATACATCTGAAATGTTACAGAAGACTTTACTGTTGCAAAAAGTTGTTCCACATGATTTTTTTTATTAATAAATGCCTTGTTAAAAATATTCTGGTCAAGGTTTGGAATGAAAAATTTGCAATGCACTTGAATTATTTTGCTCATCAATAAATAATGCAGTATAAAGCCTTCATTGTGAATTCCTTTACAGTAATCCCTCGCTACTTCGCGGTTCGCTTTTCACAGACTCGCTGTTTCATGGGTTTTCAATCAATATTAGTGTAAAATATTTATTGCGGTATTTTCGCTGTTTCGCGAGTTTTTGCGGTACTCGTTCTTCACATGTGTAGTACGTGTTGTACAGTAATGTATATATTTGGTGTATAAGTGTGTAGGGAGGGTTTATAAAAACTTAAAATAGTGTATAACTACTAAAATAATGTATAAGTATTAAAATAAATATAGCGTCCCTACTTTGCGGATTTTCACTTATCGCGGGCGGTCCTGGAACATAACACCCACGATAAGTGAGGGATTACTGTATTTATTTTTATGACTTAGTTCAGGTGTTAGCATATTTAGAGTTAAGTCTCAAGAAATAATATAAGTAGGGGTCTTCGGCCCAGTGGCATCTCAAAATTTTCAAATCTGGCCCAGAAGAAAAAGAAAGGCCTGGCTTACAGACTCAGTCCGGCCCGCTGTGACCCCTGATTATAGCGCTATAAATGATACATTAATTATATGGGTTTGCGTATTTAACCTCTTTGTACCCGATAAGCCCCGGCATAGGCGTAGGTACTGGGGGGGACGTGTCCCCCAATATTGGATACAGGCGCATTTGTCCCACCCAAAAATTACACCATGAAGGAGAAAATCTTTTAACTCCCGTGCTTTTATTTTGAAGGCGCAACGTAGCGTCATGCCACTGCGCTCCCCCCGCCCCTATCTGAACGACTCCAGTGTTTGGGAGACCGCGGCAGGAGTCAGAGGTCTGTGTGAATGTTACCATGAATATGGCTGTTTGTCAGTTTACTTTCATAAATAGGATAAAGTTTACTTAATGGACAAGAAGTCAGTTTGAATGAATTTCTAATGAGAGGCGATAAAATCATTTTGGCTCTTCTGCTTAGACCAATGTTTTTAACCCTTTGTTTGGCTAAATGCAGGGCTGTAAACAGGCACACAGCTTGTCTATTAAATGTGAGAGGTATCACTTTTATTTATTTCTTTTGGTTATTATTATTTTTATTGATATTTATTTTAATTTATTAGAGTTTCAAACTGAATAGGCATATTTTAATAGCTGTTTTTTTAACTTAAAAAGTGGATAATTAGTTCATTACATTATCTGTGAGGATTCTTTCATGTCAGAACGTTGTTTAATTAAAGAACCAGTGCTGTTGTCAACCTACATAAATGCATTTTTGACCACTATTCAATGTTTTCGACCAATAAAACATATCAAACTTTGCACTTCTGTGCATTAATAAATAACTTTTGTGCTACTGAAATATTTAGCTTGCTACTATATGAAGGAGTGTGAGGGCCACACTGAGAAAAAACAAATCATTTTGAGCATTTTGAGAATAAAGCCAAAATCATCAAAGTCATTTCAAGTCAAATAACAGCCACAGCTGTTATACTCTCTACTAAATGCCTTGGGTAGAAACAACTTGATCAGCTGTGTTATTGTGTCTTGTGGGTCTACATGTCCCCTCTGTACTGTACGAAGGTGCAGCCATCCTTCATCTAACCGTTGCTAATTTGTGTGGTTTTTCCTTTTGAGCAGATGCAGCTTCCTGCACTCTCTCTTTAACGTCCTCATACTTATCACTACATCGTGTTTATGTACTGAAAGAGAAATAATTTCCTTGTTACTAAAACCGATTCTAAAGTATAGTTTCACTAACTCATAATACAAGACATTCTGGAGGGGATAACAGACGTGTCGTGGTAGGTGTTTGACTTGAAACGACTTTAATCTGCACATTTAGACTTTTTTCTCAAAATTTTGAATTTATTCTCAAAATATATGTATATGTATGTATATGTAACTTATACATGCAATAATATAGGTGTACACAACACTATTTGTAACGGCAAGTGTGGTTATTTTTCGTTCACGGTTCACCACTAGATGTAGCTATGGTGCTGTTATTGCTATGGAGAAAGTTTATATATCGCATTATTTGAGTGCTTTGTTTTTTATTTTCAACATTTTTATGGCATTTATGAGAGCAAAGGATTAATAATATTTGATATTGAAGTGGTAGTAAAACGGCCATCTTGAAAAGTTTAGTTTAAAGTGACGATGACATCACTTCCGGTTCAAAAGGGCTCGGTAGACAGTTCATGCGAGCAAACCCGATACGGAGCTAATTAAGAACAGCGAAGAGGGAAATAAGTGTTTCCAAGTCCACCGGTTTGTCCACTTGCAGGCCAAAGTGGTATGTTTCTATGTTTGTAAATTGTATATTTTAAATAAGCTGAGACAAGTAAGGTAATATTTTGTACATCTGTGTGTTTATCAGTTCTACGTTGTACTTGTGGTGTAAAAGAGAAGCAAGCTGAAGATTCAAGACCACAGTAAACATCAGTTGAAGGAACTCTCATGTCTCTCGTGTTTGTGAACAAGCCGGCATACTATTTTCCAAGAAACATTTGAAAAAGAAGAAAGTAAAAGATGTAATAGCGTTTTTTTATGCTTTGGTCCGAGTATTTATGGATCTGTCAGGTATCCGATATGTGGCCCCCCCAAGAGTAAACTCCTTCCTACGCCCTTGAGCCCCGGTGATGGAGGATACGCCAGTACGATTGTCTCTTATGTGGGTTATTATTCCTCCGTTTAGCCTCAGATCGTTTGATGTTTGAGGCGCACTGACCGGAACTGCAAACTTCTCTCTGACGTGTTAAAAAGTAACGAGTCTGTTTGAAAATGTAAGAAGTAGAAAGTACAGATACTTGTGTAAAAATGTAGGGAGTAAAAGTAAAAAGTACTCAGAAAAATAAATACTCAAGTAAAGTACAGATACCTGAAAAATCTACTTAAGTACAGTAACGAAGTATTTGTACTTCGTTAATTCCCACCTCTAAACCTGAGTGTCATTTCTCTTTAGTTCTGATCTCACTGCTGAGCTGCACAACAAACCAAGGTCAGTAACCTTCTTCTGTCACAGCTTCAACCTGATAAATGCTCACTAATATGACCTGTTTGGCTTCATGTTTCATTGTAACCCTCACAGCTCGTCTGACTGTGAGTCCCAGCAGCTCTCAGTTCTTTGAAGATGACTTTGTGTCTCTGAGCTGTGAGGAGGACGACAGCTCTGCTGGATGGACTCTGAGGAGGAACACAAGCAAACAACAGAGGACTCAGTGTGGAGATGGGTGGGGAAGATGGTCTGGTTCTTCCTGTAACATCAGCTCCATCCGCACATGGCACAGTGGAGTTTACTGGTGTGAGTCCAGAGAGGGTGCCATCAGTAACATGGTTAAGCTCACAGTCTCTGGTAAGCTGAGTGTGTGGAGTTAGTGTTGATGAAGCTGTGTGTAAATGGATGAAATGCTGTAGTTTGTCTCTGTGTTGAGGTGGATCAGTGATCCTGCAGAGTCCTGTCCTCCCTGTGATGGAGGGAGATGACGTCACTCTGCTCTGTCAAACAGAGACCACTCCCTCCAACCTCCCAGCTGCTTTCTATAAAGATGGCTCCCTCATCAGGAAGCAGCCTACAGGTCACATGACCATCCAGCATGTTTCCAGGTCTGATGAAGGCCTCTACAAGTGTGACATCAGCGGTCATGGAGAGTCTCCATCCAGCTGGATCACTGTCACAGGTGACACACTCACCTGTCTGTGTTTCTGGAGGGTTTTGTGGTTTTTAAGTGAGTCACAGAGGTTTCATCAATTTTGGTTTAATTGAGACAAATGGATGAACAGGAATGAAAACAAAATCAGTCCCCATCAGTGAGTGAGGAAACTACATGGTTCTTGGCGTCTTGGAGTCTGTTTTATAATGTGTAATTGACCTCAGGTCAGCAGGCAGCTGCACCCAGAGAACTGAAAGCATCATAACTGCAGGATTTTCAAGGATGTAGAGTCAGGGCTGCAAGTCACTGAACCTGGCCTCCAAAGCTAGAAATTGGCTACATTTATTGTCATCATTAGAATCTGAATTCAAATATCTTTATTGTGATTGTACAAGTGAAACAAAATTGAGTGCACTATTTTACTGTGTTTAAAAGTATGTAACTAATAGAAAATAAATCAAAGGAAATATAAATAGATACAGATAAATAAAATGACTGACAATTTTTTATAACCCCCTGAAGTGATTTCCTCTGTTTCCCTGCGCAGCTGGAAAACCACACAGACACAGTACATCAGTAGGTAGTCCAGCCTAGAAGTAATAAATGCATGAATTAGCTTTTCAGCATCACTCTGAGAAAGGATGTTTCTAATTTTAGAAATATTGCGCAAATGCAAAAAAGCGGTCCTACATATTTGTTTAATATGTGCATTGAAGGACATATCCTGGTCAAAAATGACTCCAAGATTTCTCACAGTGTTACTGGAGGCCAAAGTAATGCCATCCAGAGTAAGTATCTGGTTAGAAACCATGTTTCTAAGATTTGTGGGGCCGAGAACAAGAACTTCAGTTTGATCTGAATTTAGAAGCAGGAAATTAGAGGTCATCCAGGCCTTAATGTCTTTAAGACATTCCTGCAGTTTAATTAATTGATGTGTGTCATCTGGCTTCATTGATAGATAAAGCTGAGTATCATCTGCATAACAATGAAAATTGATGCAATGCTTTCTAATAATACTGCCTAAGGGAAGCATGTATAATGTAAATAGAATCGGTCCTATATCACTAATATCCCACTGTCACATTGTAATTCGTTATTATCAGGCTGTCCTAAAAGCTCCCTGAAAAGCCTTCAGCTGATCCAAAATGCTGCAGCTAGAGTACTGACAGGGACTAGAAAGAGAGAGCAGATTTCTCCCATATTGGCTTCTCTTCATTGGCTCCCTGTTAAATCTACAATAGAATTTAAAATCCTTCTCCTCACATACAAGGTCTTGAATAATCAGGCCCCATCTTATCTCAAAGACCTCATAGTCCCATATCACCCCAACAGAGCACTTCTCTCTCAGACTGCTGGCTTACTTGTGGTTCCTAGGATACTTAAGAGTAGAATGGGAGGCAGAGCCTTCAGCTTTCAGGCCCCTCTTCTGTGGAACCAGCTCCCAGCTTGGATTCAGGAGACAGACACCCTCTCTATTTTTAAGATTAGGCTTCAAACTTTCCTTTTTGATCAAGCTTATAGTTAGGGCTGGATCAGGTGACCCTGAACCCTCCCTTAGTTATGCTGCTATAGGCCTAGGCTGCTGGGGGTTCCCATGATGCACTGTTTCTTTTCTTTCACCTTATTTATTTTGTTTATACTCCACTCTGTATTTAATCATTAGTTATTATTAATCTCTGGCTCCCCCCTCAGCAGATGACCCCCCCTCCCTGAGCCTGGTTCTGCTGGAGGTTTCTTCCTGTTAAAAGGGAGGTTTTCCTTCCTTTTAACAGGAAGAAACCTCACAATACAAAGCGCCTTGAGGCAACTGTTTGTTGTGATTTGGCGCTATATAAATAAAATTGAATTGATTTGAATTTGTTGAAATAAGTAAAAAGACCATTATAATAATACAGATGAGAACAGATAAAAGCACGAATAACCATCTCAAGCTCAGCCTTTGACAGAAGGGTCTAAGAAGCTGATATGTCACCTAATTTCTGAAATCATGTGGTCAGGAGCAATAATCAGTGTTTCTGTTTTATCACTATTTAACTGAAGGGAAATTGTTGTTTAAACCATTGCTTGATTTCTGTCAGCCAATTAATTAAACTAGAAAATTCATAAAACTCAGAGGCTGTGAAAGAACAATATAACTGAATGTCATCAGCATAGAGATAAGAAATATCATTGTAACATCTTATAATTTGGCCTACAGGGAATATATAATGTAAAAAGAGAATTGGACCCAAAACTGATCACTGAGGTACCCCACAAGACAAACTTTTATTTTAGACATCACTTGATTCATATTAACAGTAAAAGATCTCTCCGATAAATATGACATGAACCATTCTAAAACAACACCGGTAATCGTAAATTTGATATGATTCTTGAATGAAAGCGTGGAGTCTAAGACCAAACCCAAGTTGTGAACATCTGATGAAGGTGAGATGGGGTAACCATCTTTGTAAATGAGTAGGTCTCTGAATTTCTGAAGTAGGGCTTTGGGAGCCACAAACTAAGAGCTCTGTTTTATTACTTTTTAACTGAAGTAGATTAAATGACATCCAGGTTTTGATTTCAGACAACTGATACTACATTTCCATCGCCGAGGTGCTGGTGCTGGTGTCAGTTTCAATGAACCGGCGAAACTCTTAAGAACAAGACACTGAGGGTAATATTCTGAATGGATTCACAGGGTTTCCGTGGGGTAGTAAAAGGTAGTAAAAGGTAGTAAACAGAATTTGACTTGGTAATAAATTTTTCATCACCCCTTCAATATATTTTGACTTTTCCATTGATGCAGACTTTTTGTTTTAAGTTCGTTTAACTGTAAGATCTGTATAGAAATATAACTACTCAGCTGGACCTGAGCTGACGTTGATAGACGAGTGGTTCCACTGTCCGATCTGCGTTGCGCATGCGCGGAGTCATTTTGCGCCTCGTCATGGGAAAATGTAGTTTTCACAACTTTGGCTCGATGACCCGGCATTCAAAGACTGGCTTAACCCTCCGGAGCGCATGGACGCGCTGGCGCGTCAAAATGACATCGCCGATTTTAGATGACGTAGCATCGGGACGCTGCTGCCATGAATCGAAAGTGCAGACTTCAAACTATGTACCAGTTTTTAAATTACGTTGATAGGCCAAGTAAAACCAGAGTTATGCCCAATAATTTACGCCATGTTTTTACCTGTATATCGTCCTCACCTTCGGTGCACGTTTTGTGCAGAAATAAACGGCGAAAATGTGAGTTTCGCTAACAGGAAGTGCTTGCTAATATAAACAACAAAACAAAATAATTCCCGACAACCCCTTTCCTATTGGTGGAAACATCAACCAATCAGAAAATTATGCAGTAACACGATGCATTTGGGTGCATTTGGCTGCTGCGGAGCAGGTGAAAAAGTGGTAAAAGAGACACTACTGGCAAGTTTTGCCTGTGATGGGCCCCTCAGTCTTGTGGAGGACAGAAACTGTTTTTTGAGGCGGCATAAATAATTTGTGTAGCATCTTAATGTGAGTCCTGATTGCTCTGCAAATAGTTGTACACAAAAACGCCTGAGGCCTTTCCTGCATTTTAATGTGAATAGTTTAACTTAATATTTACTATATTTTTACACAAGTTTTGCAAATTTACAACTTATATTTGCATTTTAATTGTAAAAATAATTCGTTAAGCATGTTTGTGATTTTTAACTTTTTTCTACTCTGATTTTATGTTTTTATGTGATTGTAAGTCCAGTGTCTTAATACAGTATGTCAAAATGAAAGAGTAACTATACAGTCACACACATGAGGTCGTGCTGAAAAAAAATTATATCAAACAAGGCAGGTAAACAGTTTAAGGTCAACTATGAAGCTAAAAACAAAAGTAATCAAAAATGGCCAAATATACCCCGAACCCCAGAGGGTTAAGCCGGTCATGGGGAATGATTGAGAGGCGTTTTCTAAAGTGTGCAGTGTGTGTTTTGACCTGAAACAGTGTGATGGCGATCAAATCACACCGAGCATCCACCGTTCACCAGCAGCGGATTTGTGCGCATGTTGAGCTCATTGACATTGTGCGCACAAGGCACACGATGAAATGATTGTTCCAGATCACTCATCCACAGACGAGCATCTGTGGTCATGCAGCCAGAGACCGGCACTACCATTAGGCAATGTGGTTTAAGTGTCTTGCCCAAGGACACAATGCAGCACAGGGACAGGGACTCAAACCGGCAACCCACCGGCTGCAAGACAGGCGCCTACCTACTGCGCCACTTTTTGAAATGTGTTTGGAATATTAATGTGTATGAGGTCTTAGTCAAGACAAAGTCACAGTTACACCTTCAAGTAAGTGGGATAAAGTTTTGTCTTTGGTGAGAGACGGGCGATCATCGTACATGGCTCAGTGCTGTGAATCCACCGCTACCCCAAAAAGGGCTGCTGCTCGATTCCGTGCTGGTAGTAAAAATATTTTAGAGGTAGTAAAAATAGGTAGTAAAAGGTAGTAAATTTAACTCTAGGATTCCTGTATAAACCCTGATTCAGAATGTGACAATAACTTTACTGTTTGGTTTGTTTAGGGAAATTCACCACCACACTTCCACCTCTGGGTTCCCCTCCTCTTCTCCCTGTGCTGGTGCCTGTTGGATCAGTCTGTGTTGTGGTGTTACTGGTTCTGCTGGTTCGACAATGTGTTCACTGTAAACCTGAAGGTGAGACTTAGATGTCTGAATTTTACATACACACTAAGTTGTTTAAGTTGTTGTGGATATGTTATCACTTACACATCTGGAACCTGATCATTTCAGCTTAATTTCTAGTTGTCTGACTGGCCTATTTGGATTCTTAAAAGATTTTAGTGTTTACTTTGGTTCATTTCAGCAGATAAAGAAGAAGATAAAGAAGATGACCTCACCAATGACATCACATACAGTGACATCAAAATATTAACTCATCAACAACAGCCAATCAGAGAAATCAGAGGTAGATTTTCTTTTCTTATTTTGGTGGTGCTTGATTGTATCTGAGGGCAAAGATGCTGCACCGCATTCCATTCCATTCTATTCAATTCAACTTTATTTATATAGCGCCAAATCACAACAAACAGTCGCCTCAAGGTGCTTTGTATTGTGGGTAAAGACCCTACAATAATACAGAGAAATATATTGATCACCATCGGTACTGCACAGCTAGATTATTCATCTTCTTCATTATTCAAGTTATAGTAAGAGTATGAGAAAAGATCATAGGCATGTGGGAAGGGTTTATAAAGCCTTAAAATGTATATAAATAATAAAATAAATATATAATAAATACAACGCCGCTACTTCGCAGATTTTACAGTGATCCCTCACCTATCATGGGGTCTCTTGAACGTAATCCCCACGATAGGTGAGGGATCACTGTACTGAAGTTATTTTATTCAGTTCCCCAAGCTCAACAAACATCCTGATCAAGGCATTTGGTTCATTATCCAAATATGTCCAAATTGTAGTTAAAAATCTTGGTATTTCTTGCCTTGACTTTAACAATCAACCCCTAAATTAAAGCCAGTTTTTTAGCTAAAGGACTTAGAAACAATTATCCACATAATTATCATATCTCAGGTGGACTGTATACATGATTGACCAATTTCACTCTCTCTTGTTTAAAGTACTGTTGCCAACTTTTGTGTAGGAGGATTTCGGCTTTCCTAGATATCTCCAAAAGTCCTGTGATTATAATTGGGTCCTTGAGACCTGATTAGCAAATGCGCATGCATGTAATGCACTTTGGGTCAACTTCATTTTTTTACTCTTCTTACTCAGTGTTGTTGACTGTGTGCTGGACTGATGCTGTGTGTTTGTGGTCTGTGGTTAACAGACACTAACAGCTCTGCAGGCGTTCAGCATCCTGTTTCTGATAGAAAGATATGGAGGCTTAAAAAAGAAGATGAAAAAATGTACAGATCATTTCTAAAAACACTTCTGTGCACTGCACAGAGATCAGGAATTTAAAACAAAGATGAGATTTATTAATTATAAATATATGCTGAATAATTACATTACTCACAGTTTTTACTGTTTTCGTCTAATGTAACTTTACTGCTTCATAGTCAGTATTGAATTGAATTGACTTGAATGGTACTTTATTGTCCCACAATGGGGAAATTATAGTTAACAGAACACCCATTTAAGTAAAGACAAACAAAATAGACAAACATAAGGCGATAAGTGTCTGCAACCTTGCTGCCATCATGAGAGGCGCTGCCGTTACAAAAGATGAAAACAAAGAGACGGGGTGGCGCGTGGGAAATAGAGCACCTGTTTACACAACATCCTGGAGAAGGTGATACCGGCCGAACCAAGGCCAGACAGGAAGCCAAATTCCAGATAATACAAGTTGTTTTAGTACAGGTTGTCACTGATTAATTCCGACACCTTCAATCTCTGGGACTCTCAGTCACGTCTCCAATCATCCAAATTCTCTTGCTCCTTCCCTTGTCACGCCGAACAGACACTTCACCAAGATTTAATCCATTTCGTCTTAGAGCATGGCCGAAGCTGGCCTGGGAGTCTCAAGATTCACTTCCACCTTGCGGTTCAGCTCTACCAGGTACTGAGTCTGTGTGTGTTCTGCTCTGTACAACCCTTCGTACTGAGCAGGCAGCTTACCTAAGCCACAAACAACTGCCCAGATTTTCCAATGTTTTGATAAAACAGGTATCCCCCAAGGCCAATCAGAAGAGATCCTGTTGTCCATAGGCCAAATATGTACATGTTTTCAATGTCCTCGATGGACAGGACCAGCAAGCACATCATCTTCCAGTCACTCCAGGAATCCATGGATGTAGCCAGCCGGAGATGTCCCAGAGCGACAGGAGGGTTCTCTTTCTCTCGGTCCTCCTCGTGGAGAAAATCTGATCAATAGCATTGAGAGACCAGCTGACCAAATCCATATTTTTATTTTCCAGTTCGGCCGATGTGTAGAGAGAGGCTCTTAAAGCACATCAAAGCAGCAAATCAGGGCAGATAAGGAATGGTTTGGGAGAGAAACAAAAGGCATCCACCTGCACCGAGAGCGAGAAGGAAAAAAAAAGGATTCCCTCTAAATGGCGATATTCTAATTTTAAAACCAACATTTATGAAGTTAATAATTTGATTGTTTGTGTGATATCCTGACATATTTGACAACATACATTCAAACTGTTGATGAGGTCTGTTTATCTGTGACAACAGTAAGCATGTTTCACTGAATCTATCAGCTGTATTACTGGACTGATGTTCTGTGTGTGTGTTTATTGTGCAGAGACTGATCCAGCTGCAGTCTACTCAGCAGTGAGAACTGAAGATCTAAATTATGGACAAGTCATCATCAAAGAGAAGAAAAATAAATCAGAGGTGAGAGGTACAGCTGCTCTTTGTCTCATCATGGTTCACTTCTTCATCCACACACTGAGGAGCTGCTTTAAGCTACATGCTAACATTAGAATGCTAATAGTAGGTCTTATGTTCTTATGTTCAGCATTTTCACAATCGTAGTAGCATGCTAACAATTAGCAGTTAGTACCAGGCTGTAGGAATAATATAAGTTCTACAAAATTTTATCTCAGTTACTTTGAGAATGTCAGAAGAATCCTGACCATTATAATAAATAAATAATATATTTGAACACCAGTCAACTTCATCCCACAAAGTGAGCATATGAAACTTTAAACATCTCACAGTCAGAAACATGCAGGTTTTATAATTATTTCCTAAATCAGCTGCTCTGTAAAGCTTTCTCAAACAATAAATGATGTTCTTGATGTTTCAACCATGGATTAATGTAGTCTGTGTGTGTGACAGCATTATGGTGTGTGAGTCAAAAAAGTGAGTAAAGCGTCTCTTCACTTGGTGACAAAGGAGCCCATGAGCAGGAATGTGCCCGGGCTCAGTGATCTATTTTTGGTCGAATCTTCATTTCAAGATATCAAGAAGATTTTATTGTCAACAGTGGGGCTGACTCAAACTCCCTCCTCAGCTAACAGTTCTGATAAGATGTAGAGTTCATCAGCAGCTCGGTCAGGGAGATCAGTCCAACACAGGTCAGAAGAAGACAGGACGGCGGGGGGGTAGAGCATCTGCTTAATCAAACAGAATTGTTTGTGCATTCATTCACACATGCTTTGCCCGATCAAGCTAAAAATGTAATCACTCACGTACACACCCACGCTGAACCCATAACTACAGATTCAAGGCTATAGATGCAAGAGCGCCCCCTACAGAAGCAAATGAAATTTTTTTATAGCATCCACAAAATTAGTTTCTTTGAAATGCATGAAAATTTGTTTCAACATTCTTGACATCATCCTGATCAAAAAAGTCAACAATACCCATGCTCTATTTTGCACACTGCAGCCGTGACCACACCCAAAATACATACTGCATTTGGTTTATATGGACAGCAAACAAATTAGAATCAAGAATCAAGAATGCCTTTATTAGTCCCACAATGGGGAAATTGCAGTTAACAGAACACCCATCCAAACAACAACACAACACAGACGGGGGACAGATGTCTGAGGTCATGCTTTTTAACGGCGCTACCTTTAGCAGAATGACAGAAAGAGATACACTGTGATAGGTAGGTTCAAAAAATCATCTCATACTGTGTTCATAATGAACACCTTACGAGGTTCCAAAAAACACCTCAGCAAAAGCATATTTGCACATATAAAGCCAGGATAGCAATATGGTGGGTAAGGTCAGGGTCAGGAGGGGATGCAGACGGAGACGAGAGGGTGGGGGCATTGTGGAGCCAGATGCCAGCTCCTAGCCAAAACAGTTTGCTGATAGTGATGGAAGTTGATCAGCGGCCAAGGTACACCAGATCCAGCTACACAAATCACAGAGAGGGCTGAGGGGAAGAGCGACATTCACACATTGTCCTGGTGAGATATGATTACCAGCCCAAGGCCGGCCAGGGAGCCGAATTCCTGATAATGCAGATGTTGTTTTGGAACAGGCTGCTTGTTTTTTTCCTTCAGTCTCACTGGGGAACCATTCAGTAATCCAATATTCCAATTCATTTTGTTACCGTCCTCACTGTGCAGAACCGAACTTTATCTCCAAATCTAACCCCTCTCGCCTGCGGCACGGTTCTCGGCGGACTACTCTCGGCTTAACGGCTCAGATCCAACAGGCTTGAGTCTGAGTTTGTACGGCTCTGACAGCCCATCCACCTGAGTCGGCAGCCTCTGCAGATGTCGAACTGCCGCCCAGATTTTCTTAATTTCCAGTAAATCAGGTATCCTCCGAGCCCAAACAAAGAGATACCGCTACCAAATAGCCGAATATGTAGATGTCTTCAACGTCTTCAATCTCCAGGTCTGAGAAGCACACAGGTCTCCACGAACCCCAAGAATCGATGACATATCCAACTGGGTATATTCCACTCGGACACGCAGGCTCCCCTTTCCACGATCTCATAGTGGAAAAAATTTGATCAATGGTGTTTAGGGCCCAGTTTGCCAGATCCATGTTGCTCTCAATGTTATTCTTATTCAGACAGTGTGTGAGAGACGCTCTTACAGCAAGCAGGAGAGATGGGGACAGCAGGGAGAGAGAGATAGAAAGCGACCGTCCCCGTCAGAGGCTGAAGCAAGAAAAGTTTGAGAGAAATGCATGATGAATTGGTTACAGACATTCTTGATATCATCCTGATCAAAAAAGACAATCAGCCCCATGGCCTATTTTGCACACCGCAGCCATGACCACACCCGAAATATTGCATTGGGTTTATATGGACAGCAAAAGATATATTTCCGATAAACAAATGAAACTTGTTACAGACCTTCTGTACAACATCACTATCAACAAACCTCAGAGTGAACCACGTGTCAACGTGCGCCACGGGTGCGAGGGCCCGATCATCACCACTTGCGGTTTTAATTATTATTATTTTTCTTTCTGAACATATACAAAAACTAACCAATTTTTCATACATGCCAGGTGTGGTGAAAAATTTTGTTTTTTAATCTGTTAACTGGCAACAGCCCATCTGCGGGCCGTTTGTAGCACTTTCTGACTTTGAAGCCTCATACCGTCACAGTAACGCTGCCGTTCGCCCTTACGATGATTTATATGACAGACTAGACCCTCAGAATTAGATTTACACCTCATTTAGCCAATCATCTTATGAAATAGATTTTCCAGAGCCAATAATAACCAGACAGTGTCATGTGACTGTTCTGGACATGCCCCCAAATCTTTTCCAATTGTTCTGATTGGTCGACTCTGACCCAAAATCCAAAACCACACTTGTATAGCCAATAAAATTCCTGACACGTGGGTATATGGCACGATGGGGTGGGTTTTCATATGAAACCATAAACTCCCTGTGTATTCAGTGCGTCCTCCGTGCCTGAAACTGAACAGGAAGTGAGAGTGTGCGCCGTTGTGCGTAAACAGTGTTTACAATACTTTTTCTCGCCAACGGATGATCAGAATGCATCAAAAACAAACTATATTTATTCAAAGAAGTGACTAAATGGATTATTATTTATTAGAGGATTTCGTCGCTGAGTCAACCAGTTTTACGGAATTCCGTGAACGAACAGCTTTACTCCAACGGCGATTCATGGTACGTGTTATGTTTTATTCTCAGCTCCTCCTCGTATTATATGCCGTTTAGATGTAAATATGTATGTAATGGTAAGCATGACATGCACCATTACAGAGAAAATATCACTGTATGCTGTTGTTAGGCCACTTATATTGTGTGTGTGTTTTACATATGGAAATTTACAACAGCAGTGTTGGGGGCAGGGAAGGTTGTTACAGGTCTCGATGAGGCTTTCACGGGGGTCTTTATTACGTTTATTATGACAGGATGAGGAGGACAAAGGCTCAGAGCTTTTTTTGACCAGTAAGTGTCTAAAGTTTTACAGAAAGCTTTATGCTTTGTGTAAGTTTTGTTTGTGGGGGTGGGGGTATTTGTTTGGGAGGGGGTTGTAAGTTGTGTATCAGAGGAGGACTATTGGGAGGATTGTGGGATTTTATTTTATGCGAATATGTAGTGTTTGCATTTACTGTAACTTTTGATCAATATACAATTTATTTATTTTGTGTGTGTGAAGGAATCACTGAAAATAGACTGGGGGGGGGGGGGGTGTGAATGAAGGCCTAACATTTTCCTTCTTTTACAAATTAGGACAACCTCTGATTTATATGTCTATAATTATAATTAATTTGTACTATCAGTAACTTTGTGTATATCAGAGGATTCCTCAGGGTAGTATCTTTGATTAATTCAATTCAATTCAATTCAATTTTATTCATATAGCGCCAAATCACAACAAACAATCACCTCAAGGCGCTTTGTATTGTGGGTAAAGACCCTACAATAATACAGAGAAAACCCAACAGTCAAAACGACCCCCTATGAGCAGCACTTGGTGACAGTGGGAAGGAAAAACTCCCTTTTAACAGGAAGAAACCTCCATCAGAACCAGGCTCAGGGAGGGGCAGTACAAGAACTTCAGTTTGATCTAAATTTAGAAGCAGGAAATTAGAGGCCATCCAGGCCTTTATGTCTTTAAGACATTCCTGCAGTTTAACTAATTGATGTGTGTGTCATCTGGCTTCATTGATAGGTTAAAGCTGAGTATCATCTGCATAACAATAAAAACTGATGCAGTGCTTTCTAATAATACTGCCTAAGGGAAGCATGTATAATGTAAATAGAATTGGTTCTAGCACAGAACCCTGTGGAACTCCATAATTAACCTTAGTGTGTGAAGAAGACTCCCCATTTACATGAACAAATTGGAGTCTATGAGATAAATATGACTCAAACCACTGCAGTGCAGTACCTTTTTTATAGAGCAACAAACTCATTTTCCAGGCTAAATGAGCATCTTCTAATTTAGTGAGACACCATTCCCTCTCCAGCTTTCGGGTTATCTGCTTTAAGCTGTGCGTTTGTGAATTATACCACGGAGTCAGGCACTTCTGATTTGAAGCTTTCCTTTTCAGAGGAGCCACAGTATCCAAAGTCGTACGCAGTGAGGATGTAAAACTATTGACGAGATAATCGACCTCATTGGGAGCAGAGTTTAGGTAGCTGCTCTGCACTGTGTTGGCACTGAAGAGCATAATAATGAAGGAATTAGAGCCTTAAACTTAGTTACAGCACTTTCAGAAAGATTTCTACTGTAATAAAACTTATTCCCCACTGCTGTGTAATCCATTAAAGTAAATGTAAATGTTACTAAGAAATGATCAGACAGGAGGGGGCTTTCAGGGAATACTGTTAAGTCTTCAGTTTCTATGCCATATGTCAGGACAAGATCCAGAGTATGATTAAAGTGGTGGGTGGGCTCCTTTACATTTTGAGAGAGAAGCCAATTGAATCTAACAATAGATTAAATGCAGTGTTGAGGCTGTCATTCTCAGCATCTACATGGATGTTAACCCTTTAACGCCGGGCGATCGCTGCTGAAGCGCCCGTTACTTGCCCTCAATAGCGGCGAACAGCTGATCAAGACGTGGCGTATCGGCTCGGAGTTGGCTGATCAAAGGAACGTTGATCAGCTGGTGTATTACCGTAACTCCGCAACTGTTTGTCCTATCGGAAAAATGCAAACAGTTCCTGAAAGCCCAGAAATTGCACGTCACAGCCATATAGGGGTAATACGGTATTTGTCACCAGAAGTCCGCGAACGCGGCACTTTTGAAGTACGTCGTGTCACAGTGGACACATTCGGTGTCAAAGGGTTAAAATCACCCACAATAATTATTTTATCTGAACTGAGCACTAAATCAGATAAAAAGTCTGAGAAATCAGACGGAAACTCTGAGTAAGGACCAGGTGGACGATAGCTAATAACAAATAAAACAAGTTTTTGAGTTTCCCAATTAGGATGGACAAGACTAAGAGTCAGGCTTTCAAAAGAATTAAAACTTTGTCTGGGTCTTTGATTAATTAATAAGCTGGAATTGAAGATTGCAGCTAATCCTCCTCCTCGACCTGTGCTTCGAGCATTCTGACAGTTACTGTGACTCGGGGGTGTTGATTCATTTAAACTAACATATTCATCCTGCTGTAACCAGGTTTCTGTAAGGCAGAATAAATCAATACGTTGATCAATTATTAAATCATTTACTAATAGGGACTTGGAAGAGAGAGACCTAATGTTTAATAATCCACATTTAATTGTTTTATTTTTTGGTGCGTAGTTGATGAAGCTGTATTATTTATTGTTTTTGAATTTTTATGCTTAAATAGCTTTTTGCTGATTTTAGCTTTGTTTTTTGGTGGTCTGGGAGCAGCACTGACTCTGTGGGGATGGGGTTTTGGGGGGAGGATGGCAGGAGGAGAGAAGCTGCAGAGAGGCGTGTAAGACTGCAGCTCTGCTTCCTGGTCTCAACCCTGGGTAGTCAGGTTTCAGGGTTAATAAATTTGACCATATTTCTAGAAATGAGAGCTGCTCCATCCAAAGTGGGATGGATGCCGTCTCTCCTAACAAGACCAGGTTTTCCCCACAAACTTTGCCAATTATCTACGAAGCCCACGTTGTTTTTTGGACACCACTCAGACAGCCAGCGATTCAAGGAGAACATGCGGCTAAACATGTGGCTCCTGGTCTGATTGGGGAGGGGCCCAGAGAAAACTACAGAGTCCGACATTGTTTTTGCAAACTTACACACCGAGTCAATATTAATTTTAGTGACCTCCGATTGGCGTAACCGGGTGTCATTACTGCTGACGTGAATAACGATCTTACCAAATCTACAATTAGCCTTAGCCAGCAGTTTCAAATTTCCATGAATGTTGCCTGCTCTGGCCCCTGGAAGACATTTGACTATGGTCGCCGGTGTCTCTAGCTTCACGTTTCTCAAAACAGAGTCGCCAATAACCAGAGTTTGTTCCTCGGCGGGTGTGTCGCCGAGTGGAGAAAAACGGTTAGAGACGTGAACAGGTTGGTGGTGTACCCGGGGCTTCTGCTTAGGACTACGCTTCCTCCTCACCGTCACCCAGCCGGCCTGTTTTCCCTGCTGCTCGGGATCTGCTGGGGGGGAGCTAACGGCGGCTAAGCTACCATGGTCCGCACTCGCTACAGGGGCCTGGCTAGATACAGGATTTTCCAGGGTGCGGAGCCGAGTCTCTAATTCAGAGAGCCTGGCCTCCAGAGCTACAAACAGACTACATTTATTACAAGTACCGTTACTGGTAAAGGAGGCCGAGGAGTAACTAAACATGTGACACC
>JACBYM010000952.1:0-20171 GCA_013435755.1 Amphilophus citrinellus
TTGTTGTGGTTTGGCGCTATATCAATCAAATGGAATTGGAAGTTGTAACTTGAATTGAAATTGACTTGACTTGTAAGTCAACGCCCTTATGATAAGACACCTCAAATGGATGTGTTTTATTAGTAATGTTTGCAAACTTCAACCATTAATTATGTTGGAACTAACAATGCTTTAATTTATTTAAAAGTGTTTAAAATTTTTGCATGTTCTATTCAAATTAAGTAACTTCACATAGCACAATATTCTGATGTATTGGCATACACCTACAGTAAATGGAAGATAGCTGCCTTCCACGAGGTCTGTCACCACCCACTCACGTGCCCGTACTGCAGAATGCAACATTTAGAGTCAACACTGTCCAACCGTTTTGCACACAGATATGCAGCTTTCCACTGCTTGGGCCCAAACCGCAACATCAAAAATGGCAAACCGTCGCTCACAGCTCAAGCAGTGGATTCAAAATATAAATTTTGCTACTTATGATTGTTTACGTTCAAGACTGACTGATCTATAAGGATACAAATATAGCTAAGATGTACAGGATCTCAATAACTAATTTTGTCCGTGAATACAGTAAGATTCATCAATAGCTCAAAAATATAAACTTACATGGTAAAATAATACTCAACATACTCGTGGCTTCTCAGTTGTTTGGCCTTAAATCAATCACCTGACCAAAAATGTAGTATTCAGTTGAACTTTTTCCTTAGTTTTAGTTTTATGCCATATTGCCGACTTTAGAAAGCTTATCACCATGAACAAATAGAACTATTGACTTGAAGAGAAGTCACCACTGATGACAAGCATGAATTCATTAACCTGTGAACAACAACCATCTACACCAGCGCATTTTTCAACGTCTGCATTTTGGTGTTTAAGTTGCTTTCCTCCTCATCAGCGAGCTTCACAACATACTACATGAACGCATAAAAGCTAATAACTTCTCGGAGGACACTCAACGCAGAGCAAGATGAGCCAAACAAACACACAAAGTGAAGTCAGTCCATGATGATGATCATGAAAACCGTTGACCCGCAGCACAATAAAACGTGGCGTGGTGAGAAAGGACCTCAGCAGGCAACCTCTTCTTCATCCCCATCACAACCTAGCACTGCACCGTCAGGGAACTTCATTCTGCCTGAAATGTCTCAAGTTGTTGCAAATTATTGATCAATAATATCCATGTCAAAGACAAAGGTGAGAACAAAGACAGCATTTCGCTAGCTTTTAACTTTTCCTTTAACTTCATTCATCAACAATTTTTGTTTACCAAGGGGCACGTATTGAAGTATAACACACCTCTGTTGCCTGAAGAATCCTCTTGAGTAATGGGTTGCCAGTCAGCTGCTTTCTCGTTGCTGAAAGTCAGTTTTGTCCTTAAAAGATAAAAAATAAAAAGAGACATGGGAACTAATCATGCTAACATAAAGTGAATGATTTTACACGTTGCTCATAGTTCCCAACATACGCTGTCCATAGTTCACAACCCGTCCAGTTTGCTTCTTTTTGTAAAGGCATCCGCTTGAGGCGCAAATTCAGCCAGTGCATCATGAACACATGTGCGATGCTGATGAGTAATCTTTGAATTCGCAGTAGAACGAGAGAGTTAGCACAAGGAGAAATATAATTAAAAAACATTGGCATACGTGATGAGCACTACATTTTAAATAATTTCCTTAAGCCTTGTCCCATAGTTCTCCATCTTCCCTTAAGGAGAACATATCCGAAGTTCCGTTTTCTCTGCCGTAATTATCATTAACTGCTATCAAAACTACAAAAATGGGCTGAAACGCATGGAGTGAACACTTGCAACATGGTTGCGCCAACGAGCTCTCAAGACGCGCCTCAAAGGTAAAAAGGGGGCTGTGGAGAATACGTAAGAGAATTCAGACCAAAGCATTGCATGTCTACTTATATAATTTAAATATATTGAATATGAAAGAAGGATTTAAACATGAATGTCCCTGTAAGTTTGGACCAGGAAGAGTTGTGATAATCTCTTCATGCCGGAGGCAAAGTGAACTAATGTGTTGCTTGAGGCAGGCGGACTTCACTCTCGCGTTAAGTCTCTCTTAACAATGTTTTCTTATTGCATTTTAACTTCAGTTTTGAGATGGTGGGTTTTCTTGTTTGAATTCTAGCTGTGGGTTTTTAGTGATTTATTAATCTGTTCCTTATTCTTATGTCGTGTTTTGCGTGTTTTTCTTAGTTTGAACCACTTTGCCAACTGCCATTTGATTTTAAAGTGCTTATAATAAAGAATTGAATAGTTTGAATTGATGAAGAAAAGGGAGACTCTTTCACCAAGTCTTCTGGAACTCTCATCTCACCCGCTGGTCTCCAAACGCTCGTTTCTTTCGCCAAAGGATAACTGGGAGGAGTTTGGCTTCCCTAGTCCGTTTAATCTGGCTCTGGTGCAGCTCCTTCTGCTTTGTTCTGCGGGCTTCCCAGGAGTGACAGCTACACTACATCTGATGCCAGCCTTTACAACGTCTTTCTTTTGGTTTCCTTGTTATGTCCAGACTAATTCTTCCCTCCTTCCCCCACCCAGTGTCAGAGGTTTTCTCCGTCAAACAGGATGTGTTTCCCAACGAAGCTTCTTCACCGCCTGCCACTAGATATGCCGTCAGCTATAATTTCGTTCTTCCCCCATAGGCTCGAGTATGCTTCTGTTTTTGAGCTTCTAGGGAGTCTAATACGTCCCATCTTGTCATACACGGCATTACCTTCCCTTAGCTCTGTGCCTCCTCATAAGAAAATGTTGGAACCATAAAAACCTCGTCCATGACGAATACCTCTGGTGATCTGTGCAATCATGCTATCAGTCCGAGGAGTGGTGTCTCAGGCTGGTTAAATACTTGTCCAGCTCAACTAATCTGCAACGTTGACAGATGCTGTTGGCAGGTGTTCTGTTTTCAACTAAATGTACACATTATTACCAAATGTGGTCAATGAACTGAAGCCGAAAGTCAAGTAACTTTAGCCGAGTTCTGATCTCCTCTATAGGACTTGTACCTTGCTTGGGCAAATGGCAAAATAAGTCTTATCAGCATTTAGTGGTATCAAGCATGACCCTTGCTTCAATGGCTCTGTGGCCTCCATCTGAGGTTAGAGTTTCTGCAACAATACGGATTCGAATCTTTATTGATATGTAAAGAGACGCTGAGTTGTACATGTATGTCAGGTATGTATTAACCTTTACACGGGCTGAAGGGCTGGGAGATCTGCTGAGTCCATTTTCATCTTCTTTAGTCAGACACTGGAAAAAAGTTGTTTGTTAGAGAAGTTCAGTGCAATCTTATACAAAGGCAGCATGTGTCAACAGCTGGTCAGAATTTTTAACAATGACCCTTCTGTTGATGCTGCCACTATTTTCGGATACTCAGTGCCACATACCGGAGAAATATGTATGTTTCTGATGAGTAATACGACTCTTTGAATTCCTGACAGCACATAAGCACCAGGACATAAAAAACATGCCATTACAATGTTTGGTGGCCTCATGGTTACTGGTTTTGTTTCCTATCAGGTTCTCTGTCGCAAAGACCTGAGATAATGTTTTGTATCTGCAGGTAAGGATGCAGTGATGCAGACCGGTGTCTGTACAGGTGGTTTGAAAAACTCTATGATAACAAGTAAAATGCATCATGCTTTTGGATGTCGCTCTGCAACTTCTTGGACACATTTTTGTGATCACAAAGGTTTTCAGTGGTGAAATAAGTCGTATTTTGTTTTAAGAAGTATTATTGTATAGCCTTCACTATCTAAAAAAAAAGGCTAGAAATCGCATTAATAGATGATTTTTCACTCATTCAGTCCCGTTTATATCCTGCAATCCGTATATAAAGATGTACACGCTTCAGCGGATGGGACATGCGCGCTGGGCATATCTTGGCTTTATTCATGCATAATGCTTCAGACATAACTGCATTTGTAGCTGGTTTAATCTGACTGTTTACTCACTGTTTACCGTGGGTGACAGTGTTTTCTTGTTTCACGATGTGGTCAGGTTACACATGGATCGACTAGTGGCCTCAACTTTCATGCCTCGTTTCTGGCCATGGGGACTGCCACCCCCATTTTTGTCTCTGCTTGAATGGTGTCATTAATAACAGTTCGGTTCAGGTGAACAATGGCGTGCGATGGAGGGAGGCCCCATATTGCCTAGGTCCCCTTCAAGGCTTGGGACAGCCCTGAAGTTACAGGAATGACAGTATTTGTTTACTCCTGCCCACTGTCACCACGATCGCCTGAATTGACCGGACTGAGAATAGTTCCAAACGCTTTTCACCGCAGAAGTCTGATCCGTGGCGAGCAGCCTCAGGCAATGCTGCAGGTTAAACTGTTTTAATCTGACCTTCCTCTGACGTACAGACCCCGCCCGCCCCACTGTCCTTTTCAAGCAAAATGAATTGTTTTCCTTCCAGCTTTGCCAATCCCTCACATGACCTCCGGAGCATACGTCGAGGTGAGCTCATCTGAAACCAATTAATCCAACAAAAACTGGGAGGAGGTTTGTGCAGAGGAAAGCTAATCGGCTGGCAGATTAACCGGCTGGAAAAAAAAAAAGCTCAGCAGACTCTGGGTTTGCTATGAATGATTTGCATTATGATGTATTCCCAGACGAAGGCAAGTGTGAGAAGCCCCATCAGCTTCTTGCATCGATCTGCTGTTCTGAATCTTTATAATGAAAGTCATCATGGGAGAGATGAGTTTCTGGAGGACGGATTCTACACCATCCAGGGACTGAAAGAATAAGAACAGACAACTAAGAAAAGCATGAAGCCGGCCCTGAGAGAGAAACAATCGCAGCTCCTGCGTGCCGCAGCCGTCACGTGCAGGTTGTGCATTTTGAGTTTTTCTGATTAGTCCCACCCATCCTCCATAAACCTTTATTAAGGCCACAGCTGTTTGATCCATGAAGGGCAGCCAACCCTGAGCCCACCTCCTCATCTGGCTGCAGGAGATCCTGACGAGGGGAACTCAATTCTTCCCCAAAGGGATATCTGCATCAACCCTCCGTCCAGGACAGAATGTGCTTGGAAGTCTACCCAGGAGGCAAATTGCTCCTGATAAAGAAATTCCAAATTGCTCCTGCATCGCCCAGCACACAAGGCCATGGAATGGAGGGGATCCTACCAACCAGGCTTGGCTTCCAAGACAGATGAAGCGGGCTGGCGTAAGATTTCGGGCATGTCCTGATACTCGTTTTAAAACTTTTAGTATGTTTTGTACCTGTTGAGCGCATTGGAGCCTAGCCTGTTCAGTCTGCAATGTTAACAGAGGAGGAGTGGGCATTCAGTCTTTAAGACCAAGGGTCAGCAATGGTCCACTGCAGCCTCCCTTCCCACCGGTGTTTTTGCTGCGTCGTTGCTCCTGCCTCATACTGCTGGTGGCTTTGTTGTCAGGTGTTGTGGTGTGGACCTCCTGATTAGTGACTAGTGTTGTCGGCGTAGTCGCCGACACCGGTTAAACTGTTTCCACTCGTCACACCCTATCCGGGTAGCGGGAGCTGTGCCCTGCCGTGACCGCGGGCGTCGGTATTAATACTCCGGATGATAATTTATCTCACTCGTCTCTGTGTTCTGCAGCTGCTCGCCTGTCCTGCCACCTGTTGCGGCGTGGTTCTTCCCGGCCTACGGTTCCCGTGGACCTCGGGCATCACCTTCCCTGTCCAACCTCCTTCCTTGCTGTGGCCGTGCTCTTGGCCTGGTAACCCAGACTGATGATGGGTGGTTTCATTCCTGTGGGACTCAGGTTGTTTTTGTGATAATTAAGTCTTTAATGGAGGACACAAAGGAAATAAGTAAGGCTGTTCTGCTGTGGCAAGCCGGTTCTTGGTCCATTTCAAAGTTCGAGTTTTCAGGTAGGACAGTTCTGTGCTGAATGATGTGCGCTTCACTGATCCGGCGCTGGAGTAATAATCAAATGTGAGACTAATGTGGGGAAACAGAAACATTGCTGGTGTTGGTGCTTCTGGGCACCCGTCCTCCCTGCAGACTGGTTCCTCTGCAGCGTGCCCGGAGCTGCAGACTGTCTTCACTGCCGTACAGCCCACCGCTCCATCATACTTCGAAAAGTAACATGTGATGAACTTCAGATACTTCACCAATAAACTTCTTTTATCTGAGTTTTCATGTCCCACAGCTTTCATTACGTCGTTTCCATCGAGGAGCCGAATCAGCCCAGGATGTTCCTGGCCTCGCGTCCACCTCGGCATCATCGCACATTTGCCATGGAACCGCCTCCCATGTTAGAAGCAGACTCCATCACAAGACGGCTGCTGTTGATTGGCTACCAGCTGCCACCCTGCCTGTCAGAGAGAATCCAATAATGAAGGACCTCAACCCTCCGGCCTTGGTAGTCGTGCGGACACCGGATGTGTGAAAGCTGGCTTCAATATATGTCTTTTAATCTTCCCCAAAACGAGCAGCAGCCACTAACATTACATATGGGTCGGCTCACGGTCGGGCCATATCTTGTTATGTGAGAGCTTCTTTCCTGCTGATTGGTGTCGCGATGGCGTGTTTCTCGCCATTCATATAAGAGACATGAAATTTTCAGGCCTGAAAAAACACATTTAGTCTCACATCACTTTACTCCAAGGAAACACACAACACACCACTAGCAACCATTACCCATAGTAATCTCACTCCAACCGCAAGCTTGCTACAGTTACCACTGGTCATATTTGGCCCCCCCGTCGTGCCGTGCACGGTACCGTGCAATAGTTTCCAGCTGCTGAGGACAAAGAGCCGTCTGGACTGAGTGCAGCTGAAGCTGCTGCACTCTTTCCTGGCGAGTTCAGATCATTCTCATGGTTCACAGTCTGAACTGAATGAACAACATAAAAGTGAAGGCTCAGAATTAGGTGTTACTCTCATGGATCTCTACAGCTGATATGACTGAAACATAATCTGTGACTTTTCTTCTTCATAATGTGCAATCATACCAAAGACGAAACCCAAAACACCCTCAACAGCTCTCACCCAAAACACAACACGTGGTTGAATTAGGAACCTATTGGCTGGATAGGAATCATTTTCCAGTTCCAACATTTTTGCAGTTTGTGCCTCGTATTTGTTAATGCTGAAGGTCCACACAAGCAGAGGGTCCAGATTACAGAAGTTTTGGTTTTACAGTTATCTCAAGGGTCTCTAAAGTGGAAAGCTCGACTTCTCTCCAGCCGCCTCCATCTCTCCCAGCCTTTGCTTCACTTCTCAGCTGCTGTGTCCCCTGAACAAAGAGACGTGCTAACAAACCGTCCAAAACAAAGGAACTGACAGTAAGTCGGGATTGGCTGAACTAGGTTTTACTGGTATCAGGTCAGAATCTAATGAGTCGGTGAGTATAGGAGGAGCGAGAGAAAAGGGAGGACGGATGAACCGTGACCATAGCGTGCCGATGATGGATCCAGCATCTATTCATAAAGAGAAATAAATAAATAATCTGCAGCGAGGTCAGAACGTTTTGGCGGCTTCCACGTCTTAAAGGCCGAATGTTTTAAAATCTTTTTTTTTTCAGGTCGAGTTCTTTGAGCTTCTGTTTACTACGATGACCTGTGGGTGCACATGATGTGTTAAGGAAAAAAAATGCTTTTGTGTAATGAGACCCATAAAGTGAATCCACATTCAGGTGTGTAAATAGTCAGGATAATGAAGCTACGAGTAAACACACGGCTCAGGTGAACTCGAGTCAGGCCAAAACCAGGATGGTGAGACGATAAAGCAGCTAAAGTAAAAAGCAACATAGAATAACCTTTAACCTGACAGAGGATGTAACACGAGAACACACAGACACAGAGACTGTAAATGACTGTAAATGCATCAGGAAGAAGGAAAGGAAGCAGCTGATAAACAGACAGATTCAAAAGCAGGGTACCAGGTACCCAGGGTCAGCATTTCCTGCCACAGTGTGCATTCTGACTCCTGCTGGTTTTCATCTTCATACCTCATCTGATAACTGCATAACAAGCAGCCACTGCCGCATGTCATAGAATCGTGGGCTGTATAAACGGACCACATCGGGTCACAGCCGAGCTGACTGAAGTATTGGCTGTTTTTAATCTCCATGACACATGAACAACAATAGTGTTTTGATAAGTGTAGCTGTAGAATATATTTGACTTTTTTATTCTTATAACAAGAAGAATGTTTTTCCTCTTCAGGTAGTTCCCTTCTTCCCGTCCTAGGTGCTCTTCTTCATTGGTTGTTTCATGTCCCCCAGGACATCGGACAGATGCCGATGTCAGCGTGGATCTGCTTGCTCCAAATGCGGCCTACTACTGCGACCTCTGTTTACGGCGAATGGCTTTGCAGATGTTTTTATCGTCCTTTAATTCAATGGTTTTGGAATATATTTGAGGAACCCCCCATCCCCTACCAAAGAAAACACGAACCAGAGTGTAGCCAGCGGCATACTAATCGATCCAGTCTGTAATCTCACCACTGGGAAGAACGCAGTTGGGCATTGGATGATGAGGATGAGGTAGCTTGAATGTCATCAGTAACAAATGATGAATGTCCTCCTCTCACACGGGCACTCAAACGTAACAGGAACAAAAAGGTGTTTCCTCCACCCATGGAGGGTTTTTAGCCTTTGCAGGTGCCAGCACCTTTATTCCCATCGGGCCACTATCGTAAAATGCACATATTTAGATTGTGGAGGCCAAAAGTTTTATTCTGAGTTTAAGTCAGTTCTGTTCTCAGTTAGGCTCAGGTCTGTTCTCAGTTAGGCTCAGGTCTGTTCTCAGTTAGGCTCAGTTCTGTTCTGAGTTAGGGCCAGTTCTGTCTGAGGTTAGGCTCAGTTCTTTCTCAGTAGGTCAGGTCGTTCTCATTAGGGCTCAGGTTCCTGTTCTCAGTTAGCTCAGTTCTGTTCTGAGTGGGCTCAGTCTGTTTCTGACAACAGAGGCGCCAGTCGAACAGAGAACAGCGTAAGCGTGGGTTTGAAAAGAGCTTACAGATTCCGCAACTTTGGCAACTGTAAGAAAAAGATAAGAAATCCCTTCAGTAGCCCCACGATGGGGAAATTCAAGCTACAGCGGCAAGAACAAACAGTAACGAGGATAAGTTAGATAAAGTATAAGGTAAGTAGAAAGAATGATGACATCTGGGTAAACAATAACTACAGGCATGGAAATATACCAGATAAAAGAATAGGTACACAAATGGAGGACAGAACATACTAAAAATGAGGATAATTGCACTAAGCCCAGGTTTTTGAGCAAAAGGAGCCATCATTTGAACTAACAACAGTTTTTTGATGTGTCTTAGATAAAATGGTTATTTTTACCTCAGATGGGCTAGGAAACAATCTATTTAAATTTTAAACCACTCTAGGGCAGCAAAAACAACTTTCATTATAGAAGTGCATTTTTATTATTTAAAATATTTAAATAGCTACAGTTAGAAGGTGAATGAAGATGTAGTAGTTGCTCAGATCTGGTCCTGATAACTTTCAGTTAGACGACTAGGAAACTCCTCCACATAGTCTGAGAGCTCGCTATAAAACTCACGTCTGTAACGTTGTAGTTATCCTGAAATGTGCAATAAAGAAACGGGAACTTACTGTGGGTACTCGATCTCATGATAACTAGTGATATGTCATTTACAGAGCCCATCAAGGAAAATACGTTCAGTAGTTACAGATGAGTCTGTATGAAAACTAAGAACAGGTCATTTACTTGGTTTCTGTGTGGCGTCATCAAACAGGAAGGACACAAAACAACGGAACAAGGAGCCAATTATTATATAATTACCCGTTCAAAACATTACAGATTTTAAGCTTGGGTCAAGCGGCATCCCAGGGCCAGTGGGTCCTGGAACATGACCTAAGTATGACATCTCCTTCCTCAGGGTTTCAATAGTCAAGCTGATCACTTGGTTACATCAGATCAAAAATGTGCAAACAAGGTTCCAGCAGCTGTGTGTTCACGTGACCTAGGTGTCGCTTCATCGTTTTTTGGTCTCCTCAGGCTTGACCATCGCCGCCCGAACAGAGTCCCCGGACGTTCTGTTATAGGTGAGAATCTGTGATGTAGACATAAACAGAACGAACTTTCTTCGCACACCAAACATTATGTGTTCCTGGCATTATCATTTTGTTATTTGCCGTCTATAAGACAGATTTCTCAGGCAAATAAGGGTAAGATGGTGAGAGAAACTATACCATGAGTAATTTGGAAAACTATCATAAAACTCATTGCCTCCACATTCCTATGAACTTAAACGTTCGAAGAAGGAATAAAAAAAATGTCAGCAGGGAGCTGCAAGGTCAAAATCGGCAGTTTAGTTGAGGATTTTTTGTGTGAGAGCCAATGAAGTTTCCTTTAATGTCGATCTCAAACATTCCAAATTGAAAACAGCCACTCATCCTAATTAACACTCTAAGAGCTGCCGGGATGAGTGGCTCCACACAATACACAGCAATATGGGACCACAATAGCACCCTAAAGCAGAAAAAAAAGGATCTAAACAGAGCAGCTGTTAGAAGCCCAAGAGAAGTAACAAAAGTAATCCAAACCCAAATCTCCCCTATTTCGTAGCAAGATTTTAGATTTAAGGTTTAGTTCATCACCAAACTAACTTCTGCTGGTCCCTCCCACGGGAACCGCTGCACTCCACTGTAAATCGTTTTCTGAAAACAGCACCCCCCACCTGAGGCTGCGATGTGTGTGTGATCGCCTCAGGTGTTAGTAGCTAAGTCAATTAGGGTCTTCTCAGGTGTTCCGGACTTTCTCTTAATGCGCAAGGGCAGATTCAGGAACCACACAAGCCAAAACCTTCAAGTTGTAAACTTTCTCAGATTTTAACTAAAGCAGAAAACATTTGACATGCCCAAGTGTTCACTGGGGGATTTAAAGTATCTGTTTCTTTCTTTGAATTGGCCCAGAGTAAAAGTACAAACACAATCAGATGCAGAATAGTGACATGTGTCGAGTGTCATGACGTGCAGGTGGGATGAAATGGTACTGATCGACAACACAGGGCGCATTGATAAGAAAGATACGTACGTATTTGGACCACATATCCAAGTGGCCTGGGTCACATATGTGAAAAATCAGATCATCTATGGGTGTTCAGACTGTGTCATGAAGAAGATCAGATACGGCGATAAGGGCAAAAAAAGTGGATTTGGGTCATCAGGCTCAGCGTGAACGTAGTCCTTAAACCACTCATTGTCCGTGGCAGTGATTGTGGTGCCACAGGAAAGCAGATGTCTTCTGCAGCGGCGGTGGATTGGCTGCTGAGGATCAGCAGTCACACAATGTCACAGTGCTGCACTAAGGCCTCCCTGTGCTTCATTGGTGCAGCAGGTTCCCACCGTCATCAGTAGGTTGGTTTGGAAGATGTTAACACTCCAAACCTGCTTCGCCATAAAGCCGTACAGGAAGTTGCACTGAACATGGGATGAAACGCTCACAGCAAGGAACAAGCAGCATATCAGCAGACAGAAGCACTGAAGAGAACACATTTAGCACACAAAAACAGGTGTAAAAAGTTGCGGATGGATCTGCCACTGAAGTAAGCATTAAGCACGCAAAGCACTCCAAAGAATTTCATTGATGAAACCGTCACTCTTTCTGAGGAAGTTTCCACCTCAGGTTCACCCCATGACTCTGGTGTCATCCTGATGGAGGCAGCTGAGCTGATTATTACTGATATTTTAATAATAAACCCTCTTTGTTCTGTCAGCGGTATCTGAATTCAGCGGAAGGACAACGTCATCCGCCTGCCACCTTCACCTTCTTTTGCCATGACACTACATATGCATCAGAGGAGGCGGGGTCTGTTCTCACAGGATGCCTCTTCATCTCACAGGTAAAAATAGCATGACTGTGTAGAAACTAAAGGAAGCATCTATCTTCTGGTTACTGTCATTGTTAAATGATGAAAACTGAGCTGCTATGTGGAGCAAACTGAACAAACTTTCCAGACTCCAGCCAAAGCTACAAAGTACAAAGGAGACTGAAGCATGTATGACAGTTAGTGAAAACACAGATTGTTTTAGATTCTATAGAACGGAAGTTGGTTCCCATAAACACTGTCTGTAGGCTCTCAGGCATCCAGTCATAGCTCTCTGATCTTGAAAAAGGCGACTGGACTTTCTTTTTGTTTCTTGAAGTTTTCAACCTCTCACCAAGGTGGAGAAACCAGGTATTAACCCCTAGTGGGGTGGTCCCCGATGTGGTATTGTTTTCAGATAACCATGTTTAGTTTTCATGTGGCCTATTAGTCACTGAACAAAGTGTGAACTGCACTTCACTGCCTGTAAGCAGACACTAAATTGCTAGCTGGGTGTGGTGGGTTTGTCCTTGGGGTGAACCAGTTTTTAAGGGTGTGCCTGATTTGAAGTGAAAAAAAAAAAATTTCTGGATATCTGCTTGGAGAAAATTCGCTACAGCTTGCCAATAAGGGTGACAATGTTGGTTCCTCTTGTCCTTTTAATTTCGCTGTATTTTGTGGTTGACCTTCATTTCCTGTGCATCTTGGCTGATTTGATGAAGGCCAGTGTTGGTGGGGTAACCACATTTTTGAGGCTTCTTAATGTGTGTGTTTTCCTTTTAGTTTCCCTTGCTTCCTCAGAGGAACAAGTTCCGCCCGGTGTTTAAGGGTCCTGATCACCCAATTTGTGTTCCAGGGTGGTGGGATCAAAGAGGAATACTGGTGTGTGAGTGGGCTTCCAACACTTCAATGTTGAGGTCCATCTTCCTCAATAAGCACAGTCCAGGAAAGTAACTGTTATATCTGGTGTCTCCTGGTAAAAGTATGCATTTACCACATGATTAATGTGGTCAGTGAAGGCAGTCTACTTCTTGGGTTAACGGGGCCTTAAACCAGGGGTGAAAGAAATTCACATATTAAATCTTGGGTCAATAATTCATAAGAGCTTATTAGAACACCAGCAACACTCTTTTCAACGTTCTTCATATAGAGAACAAACTACATGTCGTCCGCCAACCTGTCCTTTATGTGCTCCAGTCGAGGACAGCTGTGACCCCCTGGTAACACCATTTGTAGGCAAAAAGGAGTATTCTCAAGGCCGTGCTGTGTGTGCTGCCTTTAGCAATCTGAGGCGACCAAAGCAATTGCAGGGAGGATCCTGGTGCAGACCTTTGCAGTTCCACTCAGTGACCGCCAAAACCACTCTGGCTGGAACACTGACCGCTCTCTAGGTCTATGGGACTGTGCCAATATGCCTTATAAAGTTTTTAATGACAAATGCTAAATAATTGTATTTGTGCTCTAAGAGTGAGAAATAAGCTTAAAAAAATGCTGTGATAGGGAGTGGTTTGCTGAACCTCTGCGTGGCAGGTTCTCGGCAGCTCGGTGCTGGTGGTGATCTGGGTGGCCTGTCTGTGGAATAACAGATCCTGAGGAGAAACTCCCTGGAATGATTTACAGCCCACACCATGGGGTCTACACCCTCCACCGCCAGCAGGTTACCCAGATATGACAAAGGCTCATTAAGGACCACATACTCTGGCCATGATCACAGCATCAGTGTACACAATCTGACAAAATGTAGTGGAGTCAGAGGCGCAATTAAGGAGAGCTGCGCAGAAACGATAGGTTTTAACATCATGGGATGTATTAAGTCCAAGACAAACAGCCATCTGCACAGACATGTGCACAGACTTTTTGGGCAGGTACTCAGTCAAGAAAAAGCACATCAGCAAATTATTATAAAAACACAGTGGATAGTAACTTGTTATTTTTGTTGCACACAATACAAAACACACCAAAAAAAAGATCAGATTCCATAAATAAGAAAAAAGAGAAAAAATAAGGCCACACGGTGCACGCGTTAACAACAAAAAGCAAAATAAATTTTAATGAAACAACTAGTGAACTTATCTAATTTGTTAAACAGTAAAATCTTCATTAAACATGCCAAACATCAGTGATGTCCTGCATTGTGGCAGGAAACCACAGGAGCCCGTGCGGTCTCAGAGACTAAATGAAGAACACAGTTGATGATGCATGAGAACATAACACGCTGGTAAGAGAACAAAACACCAAACGCACTAAAAACAGGAAAAGCAAATTCATAAAGATGCAAAGCGGGAAAACCAATGAGACACATGAGGCAAGAGGGAAAGCAACAGCTAAGATAATCAAAGAAACGAAACAGGGAAAGAAAACTAACACACAAGAGACTGAACACAGGAGCGAGGACACAGGAAAGGACAAACAGAGGGAGGAACAGGAGGGGAACACAGGGGGAAAGACAGGAAGGAACCACAGGAGGGAGAACACAGGAGGAGAACCAGGAGGAGGACACAGGAGGGGACACAGGAGGGAGAACAAGGAGGGAGGACACAGAGGAGGACACAAGCGGAAAGGAAAATGGACAGTTTGGGAAGAACACAGAGGGTTCATCGCTTCAGGTACTAAACGCAGCTGTCACAATGACGAGGCTCCATTTACAAAAGTAAAGTAGTTTAGCTGCTAGTTATGGAAGATGGGTTTAAACTCATCATTTTTTATATTAGCCACAGACTGAACATGAATATTATGAGCCAGAGCAAAAAGCTCCTCGAACGGAAAAAATGCCCACCTCTCGCAAACATCTGAAGCCAATAAAATATCACATGAAACATTTTACTCTTAAAAGATTGCCGAGCAAAGAGGGGACTAAATATTGGTCACATATAACGATTAAAATTTGTATGATCTATTAATATTTTAACTTTCAACATTTCCGCTCCTGTGCACCACCTGTTACTGAATACCAGACATTATTTTTGAGAAATCATGATTTCACTGCAGTTTCATGCTTGAAAATTTTAAAGCCCTTCCTTCAGTGGCCGTGTGAATGACCTGTTGACATGGTCCCTGATCTAACGATGTTTGGCTTGGGGGTGATGTGTAAAAGCACACAGAGGGATGAGTCGTGTATCGTCCACACAAAGTCCAGGCAACATCTCATCGCTCCATTACTTCCTCATCTTCACCGGCCTGAGCAGTTGCCTAGCTCACCAACACCGGCTGCTTGTCCCAGCCACCCCCAAGAACATGTAGACCGTTTCTCTTGGAAGCTTCACCTTCAGCTTTCTTTAATGCTGTCTATCCTTTTATCCAGGCAACGTCCTGACACGGATCAGATACGGTAGACGCACGTTTCTCTTTACTGCCGCCTGATGCTGAATGAGTCCGAGCTGCCACAGGACGCATTAGTGCATAAAACAACATATCCAATGATGGGAATGTTTTCTGTATGGCCTATCTGACAAACGAGTAGATCCAGTTTTCATCAGATTATTCTTTCAGCCACACCGCTAAAAATCAGAGTTTCGGTGTGGATGCGCAGCACAAACTTCACTTGTTCGTTCAACTGAGCGTTCAGTCAGCATTGGATGACCCCCTGACCTACGTGATGAAACATAAGGTCTGCGTCTGTAAGATGCCATCACATTAGAATGTGTCTCCATCACTGAGTCTTCAGTACACAGATAAAATTGTGGAGATTTCTGAGGCGTTGGTTGAAAGACCAGTCTCTGTAAATTATATACCCAGTTTACTCTGACATACACGGACACACCAGCTGTAGCTTTAATCTGTTTATTTTATACTCGCTCCTTCCCCCCCTGAGGTTTGTGACAGCTCAATCAGCGGATGAATCATTAAAGATGAACTGTATCCTGATGTGCAAACACAACACAGAAAATGAAAGGGTGGGGGCATTTCGCATCTCAGTGCAGTTAGATCGTTCACCCCTCCCAGCAGCAATAGTGGGATTTAAAGGGGTGTCCGTGCTCGAACATCAAACCTGATGAACTGGAGCTGTTTGGAAAAAGAAGGGCCAAATACTCAAACGAATCCGAACTCGCTTGGAAGCTATAGGAAGCAATAACAGCTGATATTTCGGCACAAGAGGATCTAACATATTGATGTCATTTTTATGTTGGGTGTCCAAACGTATGCACCTGCCTAATTTGTTTTAAATATTAGTGACACTTCTTAAATCCGAAACTCATTTGACTCCCCAAATATCACGTGTTCATCTCTATATGATAGATTTAACTGAAACTCTCTTCACACAACCAATAATTTATAAGAAAATCATGAAATTATCAGGGGGCCCAAACCTTTTCAGACAACGTGTGTCTCGGTGGTGTGACATTGTAGTAACTCTTCTTGGGTTTTGGTAAGTGTTAAAGTGTTTGGGACAGATTGACAGCTGTAACAAGCTACAAAAACACCTGGTCCATGTCGCTGCAGAGTTAAAGGAGTGTTTTCTCTCTGCGACCGCCGGCGAAGGGAAGATCGGGCAAAAGAGCGGATAAAGTGTGCGTGCCTCGGGTCAACACCACCCCCCTGAAGTCCAGCGGCACCTCTGAGCACAGCTGAGGTAGATTTTTCAAACGTCTGCCAGCTCAGAAGCAGCACCTCTCAGAGATTTCATTTGATTGAAAGTGATACAAACATAACATATAACCAATGGCTAAAAATCAACAGTTTACCACATGATCATTTCAGTGAGCAAGCATTATAAGCGAGCGATTCAAGCTGTTTACCTTTCTTCAGATCTGAAGGTTTCTGACTTAACCCGTGAGCAACTCAGCAGCAAAATAGAATTTATCACATTATTGACTTTTTGTTTATCAAACTATTTCCTGTATATGTGACAACGCCGTAATAACTATGAAGTTTCAATAAAAATGACATTTCATTCAACTTCCACGTCTTTGGAACATTTCTATAAAAAGTTGTAGGACTGCCTCCGTTTCCATATAATCATGAACGGCGTGGAGGTCATAGAAGAGAGAGCTTTGCAGATGGAAATGATGGTTTTATGCGATTGACATTTCTCAAAAGACTGAAGCCCCCGGGAAGCGACCCAGACCACTGGGAGAATTAAGCTATCAGCACATCACAGAGGAGCTGGTTGGGGAAGAGAGGTGGGGCATCTCTGATTCACAGCTACCCCCATAACTGGACCCCAGGAGTATTTTGATCATGTTTGACAAGGGGCTGAGATAAGTGTAAATATAGACAGAAGAAGGGATTAATATCCTGAGATCAGAAAAAGTGAAGATATAATCATTGAAAAATGAGTGTTGCAATGTAAGATGATAGAAAGCTGAGTTTCCATGAAGAGGGGCGTGTCAGTCCAGAGGGACCAAACATCGATTCCTGTGATTTAAAATCTGGAAAATCCAAACTTTTACGATCTTTTTTTATTTCATGGAAATTGTTGTTTCATTTGTTTGTGTTACTTCTGATAATAAACAACTGTATAAGCCTGAGAAACTCTGTATAAACAAGGTAATCAAATGTCACAGTCTTGATTTTTTGCTTAATGTTGAACAACTTATTTCATAACTGTGTGATAATTAACCCCGCCCTTCCTTTTGTCTGTCCATAAATGGAAGTTTTCCCTCTGACGACCCGGAGAGAAGGCGGGAATTCCCACCTTCCTGAGTATCATGCAACGCAGCTCCAGCAGGGCTCAGAGCGGAATCGGAAGCCAGGAGAATGGCCGAAAGGACAAAGGCTGCTCCTGGCTCTGAGCTGCGAGCCAACTCCCCGCCTGGAGAGAAACTGAGGACAAAAGGGTGAGAGTCGAGAGCATTTTAGTCATTTCTTTAAAGCATCCTTACAAAGGTCACACTACTGTGTGCCTGCCTTTAGTAAGGTTTGGGACAGACAAGCTGAACATAATGCAGTGGTCAAAAGAACGGGCTCCTGGTGGCACATGTCTGCCATGTTCTAACAGCCTGTCAGAGTTTGGCTTTACCACAGATTGGTCTTAATGAAAAACCCGTGGTGTCACAGCAGCGCACACACAGCTCGGCACATCAGCAACCAACTTTTCATCAGTTTGTTTGTGTTGCCCAGAGTCAATTCTTTCCATTTAATGAGAAGCTCACACAGAATGTAAAGGCCCGGATATTTCTCAGCGCTCTCACGATGCACGGGAGGGTGCTGTGGCAAGATGTTGGGATATTGTATTTGGTTTAATGGAGAGCTTCCAGCATTAAAAAGGTTTTTGGTTTTATCTGGCCCACGCGTCTGCATTGGGTCCAATCCTGATTGGCCAAAGCCCCGCGTATGCACAAACAAAAAAGTGCAGCGGACGGATTGGAAATTCCAAAAGAATTACAGTCCACCAAAATGTTGTTAACAGGTTTCTGTGTCTCTGTTCAGTGGTGAGCTCGGGGAGGCGGCGTGGGAAAGGGATGGGCGGGTCCACTTGAGGAGTTCGCAAGCGGAGAACGCCCATGAAAAAGCACTGACTCAAACTGACTCATCACAGCTGAGAAAACATGCAGTTACTGTGTGGTTAATTTAGAACATACATAAAATAATACCATACTTGAGGCCAGGTAACCAATCACCAACCTGAACCACAGCCATAACTGAACAAGGACACACCAGACTAGGTGATCCACAATCACCCATCAGTTCAGGCTTGGATATATCACCATGGAAAAAATGATTATTTTGGGCACTCTACAGCAAAGTAAAACACAATGCCGCAACTGGCCGCTGGAGGAAACGTGGAAAATAATGGCTTTAGGCTCAATCTTTTAACGGACCTTTATCCATCTTCTGGACTTTAATGTTTGCATTACTTTACTAAGATAAGTAATCGCTCTTCCCCTCCCAAGGACCAATTGCATGGGAGACCAGTTTGCCATAACAAACCTGTACTCTCTCAGCTTGACATTTCTGAGATGTGACCTTAAGACCTGCTTTCACGAAATCTTTTTCACATTCCTCAACCAGAGGGTTTCGCGCTGGTATGAAGTCTCTGGGCATGTCAGGGAACCGGCCTGACTAAACGCTTCCACCATGTCACAGCTGTACGGCTTTTCCCCAGTATGAGTCGCTGATTTTTCTGAGGGAGGATAAACGAGTAAAACTTTCCCACAGTCCCACACATACGGTTCAAACAGTGTGAGATTGTTATGAGAACAAGAACTATTTGTCGTGAAGGTTTTCACACACCTCACACCAGTACGTTTCGCTCCAGTATGAAACACGGTGGTAACATTCACTGGACTTAAGCGCTGAAACAGACCCACACGACCAGTGTATGGTTTCTCTCTGTGTGGGGCGTATATGTAATTGCAGGTACTAGAAACTGCAATGTTTTCCCAAGTTCTCACATTGGTAGGGTCTCGCTCAAGTGTGAATACGTTGGTGCTTTTCAGATGACTCGACTGAGTGAAGCTGCCCCAAACTGCCCGAACTGTAGGTTCCTCCACCAAGGGATCTTTGGTGAATTTGTAGATAAGCTAGAGGGGAAAGGTTGCTCCACATGACACAGTCAGACACCCGGTTTCTCTTCCCACCCATGTTTTCTACAAAAACAACAAAGAAGAGCATTAGATCTTGTGCTTGTTTTAAAGCTGTCTCAAACTAGGATCTCAAAGAAATCTGGATAACATGACCACAATTGACAGGAGGCTCACAATCAAATCCAGGACAAATTCACTTTGTTGACAACCAAACAGAAATGTTTGGAGTTCAGCCGGTATTCCAACTGCATGGCCATAAAAAGCATTTAAAATATGTGAATGCATCAGTCGTCGTGGTAACTGTCAATATTACTGACGTCAGTATAAAGTTAAAAGTTGATTTTTATCAGATTTATCTTCTGCTGTGTTTCAATAAAATCCAGACTCTGAATCAACACATTATTCTGTTTTTTTTTTCCAAATAATAAATCACATCAGTGATTAGATTAACCAGATGATGAAATGAATACAAAAATATCAGTGTCACCTGAGATAGTCTTTGTTATATGAGCTTACAATAATAACTATTATGATGGCCGGATTTAAGCAGGACTGTACTCTATCTACGCAAATTACAGCTGATTTTACCAGCTGGTTTCTGCCATGAATGAGAGTAACCACCCTCATACTGACCTTCTAATGAGTCATTCACACTTCTGTCAGGGTCACCCCCCCCACTCACTTCATCCCCTTCATTTCAAATACTTTCAGGCCCCATTTACACGGTGTCGTTTACACGGAGACGTTTCAGAAACACTGTGTTTACACAAAGATGCTTGAAATGAGGAAAAGATGTAGTTCCCATTGCCAGGCCACAAGGCGGCGGTGTTTTTTTTTTTTTTTTGGCAAACTGTGTTTACACAACAGGCGCATGCGGGAGGTCTTGGTAGGATACGCCGCAAGGATTTGTTCATTATTTACA
>JACBYM010000954.1:0-12320 GCA_013435755.1 Amphilophus citrinellus
AATTGCACGTCCGCTCAAACATTTCCATAAGCAAGCCGGTACAAATTAAGCACGAGCATGCACTGAAACAATGGCAGGGATCTCGACTGGGTTTGTGGTTTTGTCCCACACACATCTGTATGTGTTTTAGGTTTCAGTGGTGCATTAACAAACAACAGCCTCCTAGCGAACCCAGGGTGCCGAGCCGCATATGGGGATTATCAGTAGTCATTACAGACCATTTAATAGCAATCACCATAATCAAAAATGAATCAGTCCTATCATGAGAATAATATCACTGCCTGAGTAGATCACACTAGTTAAGATGGAGAACCGATTAGACAATATTTGGCATTTCATCTTATTTTAATTATCACACAGAGACCCGCACGATCTGCAAAGCAGCTTATTGTTGTCTTTACCGACCCCTTTCTGCTGTTTGTTAGAATATCTCTATAACAAGTTGACACCCATGAACATTTATCACAAAGACGCTCGCAATAGAAAAGTCTGAAAGTCAGCAGCTACACAGAGTTCAGAGGCATCCAATCAAAACATTACACTCCCTCCCTCAGGAGTATAAACACTGACTGCTCCAGAAGAAGCTTCAGGTGCAGACGGACCCTGTGAGTGAGGCCTGCACTTGCACAAACAGCTCCAAACACAGCAAAACTGAATCTTGTGAATCAAATAAGAGGGAGAGTGCCAAACATAAAAGGCTGGATATGCTTTATTTATTCTGTATTCTAATTTCCTCCCTGAAGTTATACGCAGACAACAAGTACCTCGTGAACCGTCATAAACATTTCCTCTGACAGTGGCGTTACCATAGAGTTCATATGTCATGCAAGCAAAACATGGACTTAATTTAATTTCCATTTTTGACATCACCAGGCTCAAAAAACAGATAAATCTTATATGGCCTGAGCTTAATTTCTCGAGAGAGTAATCAGAACACTATGCTGAGTCCACTTTAAAAAAAAAAAATAAATATTTTGTCAGCAACATTTGATCAAAGTGGTGTGATACTGTTTATATGAGGGTACAGAGTGAAAACTAGCCACAAAGAAGCCACTCTGTGTGTATCTCTCCCTGTGTCTGTGGCCTCTTTCTCTCTGTCTCACACACACACAGGCACACACACACACACACACACACACACACACACACACACACACACACACACACACACACACACACACACACACACACACACACACACACACACACACACACACACACACACACACACACACACAGAGGCATGAACACACTCATTTCTCTGTTTGTGTGCTCACACAGCTGTGGATCTTGTGCCGGGTTCAACCAAGGTAAAGATATGGTATATTACGCAATGGCTTATAGATTTTTCCACCCCTGGCGAGCTGCCAGCGCTCTCAACAGGAGTGAGAGAGAGACAGACAGAGAAAGCGAGAATGAGAGGGAGAAAATCAGAGAGCAGCACACTTTGTTCCACAAAGTCTGGCTCACTAACTGGATTCACTGGCTGTAGCTGGAACTACAGACCTCTATGACCAGGAGTTACACTGTGGACACAGGGCTGAACAGAAATGTGCGTGTGTGTTAATAATACTAGGAATTAAAATTGCTGGTGCATCCGTAACATATATCAGATACGTTTGTCTGCCCTGGTTGATTTTTCAGTTAACTTCCCCATGGCTGCTGCAGCTCTCCACTGCTCTACCTCACACAACTGTACACAGAGCACAGTCAAAAAGAAATGACCTTAGGCAGTCATTCAACACAGTGGGCTGTTGTGGCTATATACATTGCTATACATTGCTATCAATACAATTTAAAAATACAGTAAACACATCGGCGTAGGCTTTACGTGTGGAGCAGTAGCCAGTGATTGCTTTCTCTACATTTAATTCAAAAGGCCTATACTTTTATGATTTGCTTGCTTAAGGCGAGCGCCAACTTTTCCGACGAGGCAAAACAATCACAAGACTGTTTTTACTGGGGAAAAAGCACAAATAAATGCCTTTGACGTGAACAAACAAAAACGCTAATGTGCACACATGACAGACATTTCAGTGCAAACTACTTCCAAAATGAGACTTGGAAGAGTCCGCAAGAGTAGCCCAATCTGTTTTGAATCTGACGCTCGCCTGTCAGGATGATCAATCAGAATGTTTTCTTGATTTACTTACTGAGTACGTGACATGCATATGTTAATGAAACTTGTACTCTTCTCATATCAGCGTTGTCCATATTTTCCCGCCTGGATTAAGGAGGGAGCCATACTGTTCACACGCAAGGAAACAGAAATGCTTTCACTGAGCTGATTTGGCCTAGATCTTACTCACGAAGGTTTCCCCTACTCTTTTAATTGGGCTCTTGATGCTCGAAATAGGGTATACTTCCTCTAATTAGCTATATCTATAGCGTATGGGAGGGTGATGAATGCATGCATGTGTAAAATCCTCTTTTGAGCAACTCCAAACTAACTAAGAGCTTTAATTTCACGCTAGGCTGCATTGTCCCATTCAGTGGGGTTACCCCCACAAAAAAAAAAAAAAAAAAAAAAAAAAAAAAAGCCTCTGAGAAAATCAAAAAGAACGAAAAACACACCAACGGGTCACACAGGAGGGGGATGGAGTAACATACAGAGAGAGGGAGAGGAGAGACAAACAACAACAACAACAACAACAACTGAAGCTCATCCTCAAACAATGCCGATCACTCACTAACCGTTACTTCTCTTTTAAAGGGAGCTAACTGAGAAGGTGGAGGGCTGATGAGGAGAAGAAGGAGAAGCAGGATGAAGGTGAAGGGGAGTCGGTCCCAGGCAGCTGCAAGAAGAGCACACTTCACTGGCTCTTGCATCTTGTCATATCTTGATTCTTTAGTGGTTTCTCACATTTCCACCATCTGATGATTTCATCCCTTTGCTGGCAAACTAAAGTCTTTTCACGTTAAATGACTGTAAACTGCTAGTTGTTGCACCTCTGAATCTGAAACCTGAGAAAAAAATAACAGTCTTGCACAGGGCGGATATGCAATTATCAGTCAATCACACAAGCACTTTACACACTTAATTCGTACCCCAGCCAAGAATAAAATTATATCGCATAGTGAGCATATCAACAATAAAAAGCTCTGAGGACAATTGTGCAAATTTGATTTTTGGAGTAGTTTCTACCCTCATGACAAAAACTGGCAAAGGCTAAAGTGGAGCAGCGTTCCAGTATCAGCACAGTAAGGGATTCGACTCTGCTGCTGCTCCTCAACATGTCTGTCTATTAGTCTATTACATTACGTGAGTATTCATTCTCTTTCAGATGTGTGTGTGTGTGTGTGTGTGTGTGTGTGTGTGTTGTGTGTGTGTGTGTGTTGTGTGTGTGTGTGTGTATGTGTGTGTGTATGTGTGTGTGCGTGTGTGCGTATCTTTGTGCATACATGTGTGTGCAGTATGGCTTGGTAAACAAAACTATCTCAGACCAACATAAGACTGCTATAGGGCCTGCCTGTTACCACTGGCCGCAGATCAACCTAAACCTAATCCACACTAGAAGGCAGAGGACAGGGGGGAGGTAACGTGCACACGGGCACACATAAACACGCACATATCGGCCACACAAACACATGCTCATCCATCCAGAGGACAGCCACCTATTACCCGATTGTGCCAAGTGCCTCAGTTAAGCATGATAAATCCATTTTCTATGGGCAGTTGGAAAGACTGCACAGATAAAGGATAAGCAGAGCACCACTGTGTTGGATTTAAATCACCTCCAAGACAGATTCACTCATATTCAAACAAACACGCACTGTCACAGGAGGACTGTCCAGGAGCTATGTAGGGGTTTTGTTCTGGGGCTTTTTGAGCCCTTCAAAAGCATTTTTTGTGATGTTACAAACAAAAACTAATCATTTTAATATGGATAAGCATTTGATGTCGTGCATGTGATTTCACCATTTCAATAACAAATTAACTTAATTAAGGCTCAAATCAATCCCGAATAGATCAAGCACATTTATTGGTAGCCTGTGATCCAAATGCATGTAGACACTGTTTAACATCAACATGCGCCATTTCTTACTCCCAAGCACTCTTTCCTTCGTCCCTGCCTACGAGCTCTCACTGGGGGCCAAGCACTGTAAGCTGGACCTTGTTTGCCTCCAGCAAAGATGAATAAGTAAAAAGAACACAGTGTACCCCTGGGTTCTGCCTACAACTCACTGCCGGCCGGCCTGCCTGCCCTCGGCCTGCAGTGTGGCAGGCCATTTTCACCCTGCTCACCGTCCACTACAACAGAGCTGTGCTGTGCCTGCTAACTAGCTCTGTGTGCGCAGGATTATAGTGCGTGTGTATGGTGCAAAGTGATGCCGGTAAGACTTGGTATGTTTACCAGATCATGCAGGCCCCACCTCGGCTTACACCAGCAGTCACTGACCGTCCCAGTGAAACCAGAACCTACGCTGACGCAGAGAGCCACGGCCCAAAAGAGGATGGAAAAAGAAGTACTGTAGGTACACAAAAGCACACACTCGCTGGTAGTTAGCTATGATGGCATAGGCCTTGAACATTTGACCTTTGGTGACAGTGGTGACTACTAAGAGGCAACAAAGAAGAACTACATCAAACTTGGCTTAAGTAAGAGTGTTTGATTTGGGAGATATTAAGGACAAGCATAACTTTATAAACTGCCTGATGAATTTCACACATATTGCCACATTTACTGTATGCTGCTCCATATGCAGTGATTCACGTGGCTGTTTTGTTGTGATAAAAAGGCTTTATCTCTATCGTCCAAAGAGTCTGCAATATCTTCCCTTTTCTTTCTTTTTTTTTTTTCTGGTGCTATTGCTATTACTTTATGGCACGGCTACTGTAGCCTGTGTAGATTTCCTTCATGCTTCTAACTGCTCGGCCAATCAAGCATGGCCGACTAAATTTCAAGGACTCATTTGAAGTCCAAATCTAAAACCTTTAAGAAGTGCGTATAATTGGACATGAATCGCGTATGAGCGAGAATCAAGCGAGCAAATAAAATCTTCTGCGTGTGAACCGTGAGGGAAACAGTTAAACAATGTCCCCGCACACTGTTAAACATCTCTTAGTTAGCAGCAAAAGCTTCGGAAGTTGGCGTCAGCAGCCCATCTCATTTGATACACGGGACTTAACTGGAGTCTGAAATAACTGATTTCAAAACGCAGCACATAAAAGTTTTAATTAACGACCACCCCACCCCACTTCAGACTTCATTAAACTTTATGCAAATGCATTTCTGTACAGGGCTGTGAAACAATGCCACGCGGCCGCAAAAGAAAAAAAAAATCCTGGTAATGTTTGGCAAGTGCACATGCACCACTTTGGCTCGTCGGTCCGTCACCTACCAGGCCATTCCAGCAAAGCTTTTATCAGCCATTAATAATACATGAAGATTGTTTACACCAATTTTACATGTTTTCTGTGATTTGTGAATTATTTACACGACAGTGATTAAGAACAAACTCTTAATGGAGTCACTGGACGACTAGGGCTGGATGGTTAGGCTACAAGCAATCTACATTATGCACGTCAGCATCCGTCGTGCAAGTGTGCGCTGATGTGAACACGTTCAAGTAAAGAGCAACGACTGGCAGTCCGGTTTTGTGAATCAACAGAAGTCTAATTAAAAGACCAGAGCAAAATTGAATTCAAATGTTTAAGTCACGTTCAAATTACAGGTGTTGAAAAAGCAGGATGTACGGGCGTCTTTGGGTTAATCTTTGACTGGTGTTATCGTAATATACTCTACATACAAACAGGAGCTCTCAAGGAGATGAGAGAATGCAAACAAAACAGCTTTGCTTGATATCTGTCACTAGACCCGTAGACGCAGTAACAGCAGCCTAAGCAGATCAATATGTATCACGCATATGGGCAGCACGAGTCCATGCGGCGCTCGTGTGAGAGGATCTGCTGCCAATTAATTTTAATTAATGGAAAGAAAGAGGAAACTCGATTCGGACCTCGCCTCATACCACCAGGCTTGGAAAATTATCTGTACTAAATATGCAGTAGGGCTGTTGGATTTATTTTACAGAGCAAATCAAAACGGGCTATTGATTAGAAAATGTTCTTTCACTGTATAAACTTGCCGACGCTAGAAATGTCAAGAGAAGCAAGAAGAATCAAGGCGCGCTTTTAGGGATGGATGCCTGTGATTCTTATGATTCCGCCTTTATATATATATATATATATATATATATATATATATTATAATATATATATATATATATATATATATATATATATATATATATATATATATATGAGAGTACTGTTTCTTTCGCAGTCAGAGAAACATGCTGAGGTCTGGTCAGAAGGCCTGAAATAACACTGAGAAGGAACCCTGCATGTTTTCCTCGGAGCTCTCGAAACCAGACTGTTCTGTTTAAGGAAAGGAATGATTACAATTCTCTGCTCCATTACAAAAGAGTGTGCAGCTACAATATGATCTCAAATACATTTTTGCAAAACGTATGAATATTACAATAAAGCACTGTGGAGAACTAAAAGAAGCGCAGGGCTGCAGGCCGTGACCTTCCTGTATCATTGAAATGTTACACGCAAGCTTGAAGACAAACTGCGATTTTTTTTTTTTAACTAATGTAAAATTAATGTGTAAAAATTATATATCGTAAGCCTTATTATTGACATTTCACACACTGTAGGCTATAACTTACGGGTAACTGAAGCTTAAATTTAAATAAATATAAAAACAATCATTGCTTACTGATAAATGGGGCCAACTGATATTAAAAGGTAATTATTAACGTCACCTTTAAATACGAGCCTGGTGGTGAAGTGCCTGCATATAAAAACTGCTTTTATCCCGGTGGCTGAATGTGATAAGCCGAGCGGCAGAAGGGAAAAACGGACCTGCGGCGGCCTGGAGCAGCAGGCTCGGCGCTCCTGTAGTTCTCATCTGTTAACTCTGCAGTGACTGTACTAATATCACTTTAATAACACACAGCATTAATATATATGCTTTGTCGGGGACAAAAACTGCGGCGCTGTAAAGCAAATTAAAAAGGTCATTTACAGCGTGACCTTTGAGCTTGTCAGCCCTGTGATATGAGCTGTTTTGATTTACAGATTAAAGCTCATTAAGCACTGAAACAACACATACGCAACACATAAAGAAAACATATTTACTGTTATGAAAAATAAAAGTAAAAGAGAAATTAAACCTAAGATCTACACCTACATCACTTATGCCCCCCCCCACCCACCCCAAAAAAAGAAGTTTTAAAGGCTTGCTCCAGTATTTTCATTTAGTTTCTAGGTTATTTGCAGCATACATTTCACAGATATATATCTAAGGAAAATTATAGGGTATGAGGTGAAACAAGATAATACAGAGTTTTACTGCATAGTGGCAGAAGTGCATAGAGGAAATGAGGCTTGAAAGGTCAAAACTAAGTCTGTAATTTTGAATTTAAGTGAAAACTTGTGAGCTAAATATTCAAAGGTCTTACTTAAAGACTCCATTTAAAAAAAAATAATAATAATGTATTAAAGCAAAAAATGCAAAACTTTAGTTCCTCCGTGTAGAACCTCTGCCTGATCTACGGCCTTTAAAACTGACAAAGCAACATTTTTTTTAACCGGTAGAATCCCTTCAAAGCTTCAACCTATACTGACTTTAAAGTATATAATGAATTTGTAAATAACACGTAGTGGTTCTATTGCAAATTAAAGGGCACCTCTGTTTTGTCATTAATCAAACGGACACAACGCAGCTACGACTTTGCATACACACATGCACACTTGCCCACAATTTCTCCTTTTGCTATAAAAAAAAACCCCCCCACTTTGGTTTATTGCAACGCGATGCTGCTGCTGAATATGCACGATTTGCATATTATATTATAATTATTTGCATCTACGCCGTGACCCTGAAAGGCCGCCGCGGTAGAAGACTGGTAGACCTCCTACAGCCGTAAGTCAAAAACCTTAAAAAAAAAAAAAAACAAAAACAGTTTCACTACTCAAGAAGCAGTATTAAAACTCGTTTATGATATTTGTGGATAAAACCAGTTATTGTTGGAATTAATCGCAAGCAGTCAGGACACCCAGCCCCTCTTCCCCTTTCTCCAACCTCCGTTTTATATAAAATAGATTTGGGAGAAGAGGCCATTTTCTCTCCAAACCATGCGCAATGAGACGCGCAAGAAAGCCCGTTGGAGGAGTGCCATTAAAAAGAAAGGGGGAGAGAGAGCGCGCGAGAGAGGGGGAGAGAGAGAGGGAGGTTAAACGCTATCGGGGAAAAGAGTAGAGTTGGGAAAAGGTCCGTACGCAGCAAATGACAAGCAGCAGCGCGACAGACGACACAACACTGTAACCACGTACAGTAGAAACAAACCGGAGGCGCACTACACCGGGGGGAAAAAGCAATAAAGAGGAGCATAAAACGGCGATTTTCTTCCATACCTGTGTCAAGCAGTAAGGGGAGTACATGGTGGAGTCTAGAGATGAAATTTGGAGTTGTTGATAACAAAGTTGGATGGAGGTTCGCTGCGGTGCCGCATTGCAAAGCCGCTGTGGCTCAGTCCAGGCTGTAACCCCGCCTCACTTGCAGTGAAAGCTCCGCACTAACTTTAGAGGAAAGTTTTTGCTGCTCTCTCTCTGCCTCCCTCCCTCCCTCTTTCTCTCTAACGCTCCCTCTCTCTCTCTCCCTGCCCGCTTTTTTTTTTTATCAGATCGTGACAAACCTAACATTATGTTTAAAACGATCGTTTTTTTTTCTTTTCTTCTTCTTCTTCTTCTTCTTCTTTTTAAAGAATCAACGCTTCGCTAAATCTCCGAAGAAAAGTCGCTTGAGCTACAGTATTCCTACAGTACTATAGGGGCTTATGTGCGCCTCTGATACTGTGCGGGGAGAGCAGTCAGTTCGTCTTGTTTTAAAGTTATCCTTTTTTAAAATACTTCTGGAGCAAGTGCCAAATGTAGTATGGCATTTCGCTTACATTTTACTGCATGATTTCAATTTTTTTCAGAGGCAAATGCCTCTTAGGCTTTTAATTATGTTAAATATCTATCTATCTATCTATCTATCTATCTATCTATCTATCTATATCTATCTATCTATCTTACCTATCTCTACCTATCTATCTATCTATCTATCTATCTATCTATCTATCTATCTATCTATCTATGTTTACAGTCTCTTGGTAGAGACCCTGGTCATGTTTAAAAAATATCTTTTTTGGTGCAGGGATATTTACTTTGACAAAAGTCTTAAAAATCTTTTGCCAATAACTCGTGTTTGCTCTGGCAAACACAAGTGATTGAGGTGGCAGATTTCCTCAAAAAGATCCCTTTTCTGCTTTCATATCCTTTTGCTCTTATGAAGAATGCAGAAGCAAAACCCAAGTGTAACCAAAATAGCCAGAAAAAAAAGATTTAAATTTACAACTCAGATTATGCTGTGGTCTTTTGTCAGCCAGTCATCTGGATGGTGGCACAAAGCCTTCTGATTACAAACCTATTCAAAAGTCTTACAAGTTTGTTGAAGAGGCCCGATTGTTAACTTGACTATTTGTTACTGTAGAGTAAACACGTGCAGTAGGGTCGGCTTTTGATACTGCTGAAACATCTCATTAAATGTGGACCACTTATTTTTATTTAATACATTTTATAAGGTGTCAGAGCTCAACATGAGCGCTGCCTCTGCAGCTCCACACAGCTGAAGATGCTGTGTGCTGCTCATTTTAAGCAAAGAGCTCATCATCTGAAAGTTATAACCAGACTTAAATATTTACAGTGGCAGGCACATTCACGAACCTAAACAAGTCCAAAATTATTACAGCAAGTTGTAAATTTTGCAGTCTAAGACTGTAATTTTTTCAGCTATGATATGTTTTGTTTTGCTATTTCTCTCCTTTTTAACTAAATCCAAGTCATATTCCAGTATACTATATATGTTTATGGAGACAAAAGATACCTGAACTTGTGCAAAGTGCTCTAAACTGGTCTCATTGTGCCTCTATTGTATGGAAAGCGATACACTCTGGTTCTAATCAGGCTTGGCTTTATCCTCACCCGCTCCCTGCTCCTCAGCCTAATCAAAACTCATATATGCAGCAGAGTGCCTGCAATTATACATAAGCCTCTGCCTTTGTGCATGTGTGTAAGAGTGTGTTGTGTGAGAGCATTAGTATTGGAAGACTGTGTGTGGCCTGTGTGTGAATTACAGTAATTCTATATGTGCAAGTCTGTGTGTGTGTGTGTGTGTGTGTGTGTGTGTGTGTGTGTGGTAGCAAAAACTTTTGCACAGTTTGAATGCACACACACACACACACACACACACACACACACACACACACACACACGTGTGTGCAAGGGTGCGGTTTTGGGGGTTGAAGTCACCCCCGTGCTTGGATGCCAAGTTTTTCAGGGGGATATGAAGCTGTGCAACTTTACGAGAGCTCAGGCTATGTAGGATACATAGAAACCTACACCACAAACGCACATGCATATAATGTGCAGCAGACACACACACGCAGCGTTTCAGTACATACATGAACACAAATGTCTGTTGGTCAAAGATATGCTGGCACAAACAACTAGAAAAAGAACTTCACAAAGAAAAACGAGGGAAAAATCTAAATTAAAGTGAAAGAAAGTAAAACATATTGAGGTGTAGTGTTCCTTTCCCAAAGTCGCTCCTCTTTCCAAACCACACCCCACCACGGCACAGGCCCAAACCCCAAAGCCTTTGTGTGCTCCCTCGCTTTCCCTCTTTTTCTTTCTGTCTACCCCCTTTTTTCTCTTTCTCAGTGGCCCTTTTTAGTGTCATTTTCTCCTTTTCTGTCTTATAATCTTCTGCTATTCTTTCATTCTTTCCTCTTTGTTTTTTGCTCTCCATCGTGCACACTGTCCCTTTCGGCTGCCTGATTTTACTGGTTGTCTTTGTTTCTGGCCTCAGTCTGACATTAGATGTCCATCTCAGTATTCAACACAGGCACTTGGCTGCAACAAACAAACTATAGCAACCAACCACAGGAGTTACAAAACACTGACGCTCAGGCTTTCTTTCCAAACTCTGCTCAAAATCAAGCAGTCCTGCCTCAACATCACCTTTGAAAGCCCCTCGAGCGCACAGGGATCTAGTGGTTTCTGAGACTACGCTTGCCATTAAAAAGCACATGAGAAAACCATATGGTGTGCCTAAAGTTAGCATGTTGTGGTCTCCCATTGACACACAGCACTACTCATATACTTGTTGTTTACTAATGCCTGTGGCTAGGCCATTAAATATTGAATGTGATGTAGCATACTGATACTGCCATTAGCATGCTAAATGTGTGAGACAGGTGGTTGAGGCTGCCTTTCAAAAGGCAGGAAATATGTGAACGAAATATTGTGTAACTGTACCGTTTACTACGGCATACAGTGTAAATATTGTTTGAGTAAGCTGTTTATGGTCTGCCCTGCGAAGCAGCACGCCAGTCAAATGCACACAGGCATATGCATCGGAAAGAAATGGCTGAATGGCCACTGTGGCTAACGAGCATATCGTATACATGTGGAGCCCAGAGACTATGGATCTGTTTGCAATGGCAATGTGTGTGTGGAGCAGTGTGTTATGGCTGCTGCTTTGAATGCATTTGCTATGTGTAATAGCATTAAGTATAACTTTATATGTTATTCTCTGACTGGTTGGGATTACTGCATTTTTACCATGCATGTACTCAGCAGTAATAAAAAAAAATGTATAGCTTTATTTTGCTAGTATGGTGTCATGATTCGTTAGTTTAAAGCGGAAAATGGAACATGTCAAATTGAAGCATGTAGGCCAAAGGAGCAATTTTCCAGGCAGTCTAGAGGTTATCTCTGAACTAATTCTAAAAACAGAATTTTTTTTTTTTTTTTTTTTACAAATATGCAAAAAATGACAATATGCATAACATGTAACACAGAAAGTGTCCTCCAGAAATGTTTCAATTTTGTAGCATTTTTTTCCTCGTTTTGACTGGCTTCTAACTTTTCCCTTGCATGTAAAGCGTGTCCTCCACATGAATCTGCAACAAAGCCAATTTTTTCCAAGCCTAAATAATCCCTTATAAAAATACATTCACAGAAAGTTGCCATTTTTTAGGAAATATAGTGTTTTTGCAGGGCACTTTTGCCACATGTCAGCGCAACTGACAGATGAATTGAGGACATTTATGAAGACGTGTGGGAGATTTTTAACAGGAAATGGATATATGAGCAAGCCAACAGCACGATGTCAACACAAAATGCAGATGTATTTCCTGAACACATTACTGCAACCCCAAAAAGCAACTATTCAACATCGGAAGAGTGAAGATAGTATCGT
>JACBYM010000955.1:0-12871 GCA_013435755.1 Amphilophus citrinellus
TATATATATAGAGATAAACGTATAATAATTATATATATATATATTATTATAGATTATATATAGGTATATAATACGTATATATATATATATATACATATATTAAGATAGATATATAGAGATATATACATATAGAGTATATATCGAATATATAGTCCCTATCATGTAGATATAGATATATATACGATAGATAATATATAGATTATATCTATATATACATATCTCATAAGATAGATATATATATATATATATATATATATATATAGATATTATATATATATATATATAGATATATATATATATATACATATAACGTCTACTAATATATATATATCTATATCCATATATATGTATATCTCTCTATATATATATAAGACATAGATAGAGCTAATATATCCATATTATACATATATATATATATATATATAGACACATATATATATATATATATATATATATATATATATATATATATACCAGATATATAGATATATATTATATATATATATAGAGAATATCCATCTATATCTACATATATCTTCCTAATAACCTATCTAGTATCTACATATATTATATGACATTATAGATAACTATACATATATACATCTATATATAGATAGAGACATATATACATATCTAATATATATATACATATCTCTATCTATCCATATATATATCTACCTCCCTCTCATCTCGATATATCGACTATATATCTATATATATATATATATACCAATATATATATATATTATAATATATAATTAACTATATATATAACACATAATATCTATAATATAACATATATATATATATAATACATATATATATATATACATATATATATCCATATATATATATACATATATATATATACATATATATATATACATATATATACTATACATATATTATATATATATGTGTATATATATATATATAGATATATATATATATATATATATATATATACATCACATATATATATATATTTATAATACATACATATACATATTATATGATAACATATAATATTATACATATATATATATACATATATATAGATACATATATATATATACATATATATATAATAACATATCTATAGATCTATAGATCTATATAGATATCTATCTAATCTCTACATACATATAGATATATAATATATATTATATATAATATAGAAGATAGTATATACATATATATATTATATATAACAATATATACATATATAGATATATATATATATATATACATATATATTTTATATAGATATAGATATATATATACAAGACATATATATATATAAATATATCCATAAATATATATATATATAGATACAGATATATATATTATATATACATACATAATATAAGATAATATATATACATACAGAGATACATATATTATATAGAGACAGACAGATATAAATAGATATAGACATAATATATAATATATAGATATACATATATTATATATACATATATACTACATACAATATACATATATATATACATATATATATATATATATAGAGATCATATATATTATAAGATATAGATACATTATTACATATATATATAACTAGATATATATAGAGATATACATATATATAGATATATATAGTATATACATATATTAAGATACATATGATATATACATATAGTATACATATATATATACATATATATATATACATAATTACATATAGATATACATAGATATATATACAGATAGTAGATATACATATATATAGACAGATATATGTATACATATAGATATATACATATATATATAAATAAGATATATAGATATATATACAGATATACTATACAATATATATATAATATATATATATACAGATATATATACATAACATATAGATAGCATATATATATACTATAATATATCATATACATATATATAATCATAAGATTATACATATATAGATACATAGATATATACATATAATGATATACACACACTATATACACATATATTAAAGACATAGAGATAGATATATATATATACATATATATATACATAGATATATAGATAAGATATAAAATATAGACACACACATATATACATATATATATCATATATATATACATATAAGATATATGATATATATACAATATATAAGATACATATATATATAAAAATATATAATATATACAAGAATATACTACATATATAGTATATATATATATATAGATATATATATATAAGATATACATATTATATATATATATATATACATATATATATAATATATATATACATATATATATATATAGATAGATACATATATAATAAGATAATTATATACATATAGATTATATTATATATACATACTATATATAGATATACATACAGATTATATAGAATACATTATATAGATATATACTATATACATATATAATAATATATACATATATATATAGATATCAATAATATATATAATATCAATATATATATATATATATATATATATACAATAGAGAATATACATAGATATAGAATATAACATATACATACATATACTATATATATACATCTATATATACATATATAACATAATATCCATATACATATATATAATATATAACAGAGATATTACATACATACATATATAGAATATATAGATATACATATAATATATATATAGCTAGATACATATATACAGATACATAAAGATGAATAAAATTTATAAAACAAAAAAATAAAAAAACAAAAAATAATCAAAATATACATATATATATATATATATCCATACATATATATATATATAGATACATATACATATAATATATATACAAGATATATATATACAATATAATATATAATATATATATAGAATACATTATATATCGATAGATATATACAGAGAATAAGCATATACATACAATATATACATATACATAGAATACATATACATATACATACATATATATACATATATATATACATATATATATATATAACATATATAACACACACAATATCTACACATATATACATATATATACATTATATATATATATACATAGATATATATATAGATACATATATACTATAGAGGATACATATATATACACATAGATAAGATTATATAGTATATATATATAGACATATATATATATTATATATATGAAACATAGATATATATAGATATATATATACATATATAGATAATATATAATAGATACATATATATAACATAATATATTATATACAATATATATAGAATACATATACAGATATATATAGATATACATAAAGATACATACAAGATAATATACATATATGATAGACATATAAGAGATACATATAATAATATACAAAATATATTACATATAGATATATAATACATATATAGGAATACATATATATATAATTATATATATATAACATATATATAATTATACATATATATATACATAGATATATACTATATGATATAGACATATATATATACATATAAGATATAGACATATATAAGACATATATAATATATATACAAGTATATCATATATATATATTATACATATATATATACATAATATATATATATATACATATATAGATTATATACACAGATATATATACATATAATATATAAACATATATATATATAATATATATACACATATATATATACATATATATATAGATACATAATATATATATAATTATTATCTCATATATATATACATATATATATATTTTCATTTCATTTCTTTATTTGTTTAAGAAGGACAACACATATTGACAAACATCTGTAACAATGTAAAAATATGCCAGATTATAGCCTTAAGGCTAATTTCCATCCGTAGTCCTCCTAACAAAACTAATATCACCTCATTTAAAATATCCGTACATGCTTAAAAAAAAATTACATCACTACATCATCATCATTAAAAGGACATATTTCAACATCATTACATACCAAAAAACAAAGCAAACAAAATTTCATCCACATTTCTCATAGGTAAATAAATAAATATAAATATTTCATTTCCCTAATTTCAATCAATAAAATGATTTAAAAAAAAAAAAAAAAAAAAAAAAAAAAGAAATCATCATCATCACTACATCATCATCATTAAAAGGACATATTTCAACATCATTACATACCAAAAAACAGAACAAAACAAAATTTCATCCACATTTCATCATAGGTAAATAGATAAATATAAATATTTCATTTCCCTAATTTTAATCAATAAAATAATTATATAAAAAAAAAAAAAAAAAAAAAAAAAAAAAAAAAAAAAAAATTAATTAATTTGAGAAAAAAAAAAAAAAATCATCATCATCATCATTACATCATCATCATTAAAAAGGACATATTTCAACATCATTACATACCAAAAACAGAACAAAACAAAATTTCATCCACATTTCATCATAGATGAATAAATATTTCATTGCCCTAATTTTAGTCAATAAAATGCTTACAGATTTGATTTTCAAACAACCAATTCCGCAGACTTTTTTTAAATGAGGGAAATTTGACCATATTACGTATATTGACTGGTATTACATTCCACGTTTTGGTTGCTCGATACGAGAAAGATAATTGCCCAAACACCGTTTTCCTAAAAGGAACCACACAATCACCTCTAGATCCTGCTCTTGTATTCCTTATGTTCTTCTTTATATAATCATTTAAGGGAGGTGGTGCCATACCATTTAAAATTTTATAAACCAGAATAACATCTACATATTTAACTTGATTTTCCCAATTTAAAAGATGATATTTTTCCAGTATTTTACAATGATGATACAGGTTGGGTTGTTGTCTAATACTTTCAATGCCTTTTTATACAGAACTTCTATTTTTTTCATTATCGTTCTGTTTGTCAATGTCCAGCTAGTCATGCAGTACTGAAAATGAGACATAATCATAGAGTTAAAATATAATTTAGCGGAATTATCTGTCAAATTACTTCTAATCTGCCTAAAATTTGAAATATTATATTTTAATTTATTAACAATTTTCTTTATATGCTGTCTAAAAGTTAATTGTGAGTCCAGGGTGACTCCCAGATATTTAAATTCAGAAACAGCTTTCAGTTTGGTACCAGATACTAGCACATCTTGATATATGTCTTTACTAGGTGTTTTTGAGTAGAACATACAGACAGACTTTGAAACATTTAAATGTAACTGCGACTCTTGTAACCAACATGAGACTTTCACTAGAGCAGCTGATAAAAGTGATGCAGCTTCCTGGTTGCTTTTTGCATGAACAAAGAAAACTGCATCATCTGCATACAACTGACACACTACATTAGGTGGACAAATTAGTGGTAAGTCATTGATAAACAAACTAAACAATAATGGGCCCAAGATTGAGCCTTGGGGCACACCAGAATTGTTTTCCGCAATGGTAGATTTAGTATCTTGTATGCGCACATATTGCCGTCGTTGTGATAAATAAGATTTTAACCAATCTAAGGTGTTTTGTGACATATTAAAAGATGTCAATTTATATAATAAGATTTTGTGATTTATAGTATCAAAAGCCTTTGTTAGGTCAATGAACACTGCACCAACAATTCCCTCGGAATCCATTTTACCTTTAACATATTCTAAAAAATGGCATAGGGCTGTATCGGTGGAGTGATGTTTTCTAAACCCAAACTGCATTGGGCTTAATGTATATGGGCTAGTGTACAAATGCTCAACGAGCTGATCTGCAACCCATTTCTCAATTATTTTGGAAACAGCCGGTAATATACTTACAGGTCTATAATTATTAAGCATCAATGGATTTCCGTGTTTGAAGATTGGAGTGATAACTCCAATCTTCCAACAACTAGGATAAACCCTTTCATTAAATGACTTATTAATGATATTAGTAATTGGCACAATGAAAGACTGTTTGCTGTTCTTAAGAAAAATGGTGTCCATATTAAATGCATCTTTAGCTCTTGAGTTCTTGAGATTACATATGATCTTTTCTACGATTGAATGAGATATAGCAGCCAGACTAAAAACTGGTGCTGTAGTATCGAGGAATCCAACCTGTTTGTTCACAATGCAATCAGTAGTTATTAAATTTTTTACTGAATCTATAAAATATGTATTGAGGACCTGCACTATTTCATTTGGTTCACAGATTGAAGTTTCGTTAATTTGAAGCTCTTTTATGTATTGATTCTTAATATTAATTCCTACCATTTTTTTTAAATTATCCCAAATCTGCTTTGTATTCCCTTTTGCCTTATTAATTATATTAATGAAGAAATTTGCTTTTGCTGTCCTCAACTCTTTAACAACTTTATTTCTAAGCGTGGTAAATAATTGTCTATCACATACAGTTTTTGTCTTCAAAGCCTTTTTAAGAGCATGATCTCGTTGTTTCATTAGAGACCAAATGTTGTTATCTAACCAAGGAAGATGATTCTTTCTTCCAGACTTTATTTTAAACTTCTTCGTGAATTTACTTAAGGTTTCTTGAACCACAGTCATAAAAGTTTGACAGCTGTCTTCTGCATTTTTATCATTCAGATAATCTAACCAATTTATTTGATTCAATGTTTTTTGTAGATTTGGCATTTCTCTCTTTGGTATTCTGTTTATTTCATAACTAATGTTGTGTGTAATTTGATTTGTTCTATTTTTTGATAATTTTCTTGAAAGAAGGATCATATTATGATCAGATAGACCAGTAACTAAACTATATGTTTTTTGTATTCTTTCAATTTTATTGCTAAATACTAAATCGATTAAAGTTTTTGAAGAGCTAGTAATCCTAGTTGGTTCTGTAATAAGTTGTTTAAGCTCAAAATTATCTGCTAATGTTTTAATTGTTTCCGACCAGGTTTTATATTCCAGTTTACATTAAAATCCCCTAACAAAATTAATTCATTTTTTAAATTACAATGTTTAAGAATAACTTGCAGTTCCTCGTAAAAGGCATTTGTAGATGTTGGAGGTCTATATAAACCAATAAATGTTATTTGCATTTGTGGAGAGAGATTTACCTTTAAGCCCAAACATTCTATACTAATTGGGGACTTCCATTGGATCTGTTCACATTTATAGTATCCCGAACATAGAACATCACACCACCACCTCTCCCCTGAGGTCTGTCCCTCCTAAAAATACTATAACCTGTTATGTTAAGACAGGCATCAGGGGAGTTAGCACGCAACCATGTTTCAGAAATGCACAAAATATCCAGGTTCGAATTGTATAATAGATGTTGCACTTGATCACACTTAGGTATGATGCTTCTAATGTTAAGGTGTCCTACAAGAAGTCCCTTAGGTTTGGACCTCGGATCCCATAATATACGTGCATGATTTAAAGTCCTAAACAATTTACACTTACGTTGTTTAATGATTGCCTGATTGCGATGTTGTAGTGGAGAAGATAGTTCCGTCTGATGTAGAAGCAACCCAGAGGAGTATGACGATAAAGTTGATAATCTAGCTGGCTGTAGTCCGTGCAGCCGCAACAATTGTCCATATAATACTCCAGTCGGGTCAAATGGCAGCCTGGCTTTCACAGAGAACAGTCCAAGAAATTGTCCATGCAGTAATTCCGCCGGTTGTACAAACATTTCAGCCGTCTGGAATGGTTGGCGAGATAATTGCGGCAGCAGCCCAATCAGATGTGACGGTGACCCTAATAGCAATATTAATAATTTTGTCGAATGCAAGGGTATCCCAACCAACCCAAACAACTGCCCGGCCGGGCCTGACGGTAGCCTAACAGAGTCCGACAGCAGCCTGGCTTGCCACAGCAGCTGCCCAACAGGTTGTAGAGACGATGGCTCCATTAACTGCGATCTCATCCTGGCTAGCTGAGGAAATAGTCCGACCAGCTGCGAAGCCAGTGGCTCTGCTAGCTGTAACACCGTCCTAGTAGACTGAAGCAGCGGTCCAGTTGGTTGCGGTAAAAGACTCCCATCCTGCTGAATCGGCAGCCCAGCCAAGTAAGATGACAAATCAGTTGACCAAACAGATAAACCGTGTGATTGAAGCTGTAACCCTGATAGCAAGATTGAAAACCCAGATAAGTGCGGAGTTAATGGAGGCCGAAATGATAGTCCAGCTGATAAATTATTTAGCTGCAGCCCAACCCAACAAGCTGTGTTTGGGCTATAAAGCTCAGGTCCAGGATTTGCTTCAATATCCCCGGCCAAGAGTATCAATATTACTAGATTAACAGCTTCCAATAATTGTGGTTTAGCCAGACGAAGTTGTCGCTGCTGGCCTGATAGTATCCTTACACGGCCACAGTCCAAAAAGCGCGTTGCCAGTAGGTGTTGACTCCTCTTCGTAGGGAGTATTTGGTTGTCTGCTCTTCTTGGGTAGGTTAAACATAAGAGATAAACCAATATAAGGAGAGTCATTAATCTTGTTGATAACTCAATGTCCTTATGTACCTTTGGAATCTTCTGACACTTTTGCAGCGAAGGAGCAGGAGCGGCTAACTTACACACCCACGCATCGGCAGCCATCTTGTTATATATACATATATATATACATATATATATATATATACATATATATATATATATATATATACATATATATATATATACACATACCCATATACACACACACACACACACACAGAGTCTTGCTGTACTTTGTAGTAATGTATATGTATTCCTCTGTCATGGAACGTACTCAATAATGAGGACAAGAAGCCGCAACCACCCTCCCACGGGATCTAGAGGCAGCCAGAGAAAGACCCAGGGGACCCGGGTCATCCACAGCCCACCAGGAGCACAGAAGACCCGAGACCACACATTCCAATGGCAACTGCGCGCACACCCAAGAGGAGGAAGACCCCAGACGGGGTCCCCATGGCCAACGGGCAAGAGCCCAGAGAGCCAGAGGCAATGAGCAGCCCGCCCCTCCGGCAGGCCGGCCCCCCCAGCACGAGCCAAGAATGCAGCCCTGAGGCCCCAGGCGCCCGGGAACCACCCGACACCCAGCAGAACCCCCCCCCCGACGCCAAAGAGGCCCAAGCCACCCCCAGGCCACAGCCGCCATGGGAGCGGGCCAGAAACCACGCCAGGACATCCGACCATGCACCCCAGGACCCCCAGGCACCCACATCCCAGGGGCGGCCGTGACAATTCGTGGGGAGCAGCGGGGAGCGGTAGGCAGGGGTAAGTCCTGGCCTCTGCAACCGTGTCCCATAGGGGCCAAGGCTCAACAAGCCACAGACCCAGGACCAGCTGTCCACACGCACACACACGTCATATATTCATGCACACACATACATGCCAGTCACACACCCATGCTCATATACACAAACCATACATGGACATTCAGTGTGGGCAAGCAGGCACCAGCACTGAGCCAGCAGCGCCCCAGAGAAGCAGCCAGCCCAGCCCCGAACTACTAGCCAGTCCCCACCCCCGGCAGGGTGCACGAAACCTGGGTGTGGGAAGACCCGCCCACCCCCTCCTCCCACTCAAAATGTTTGGGATGATATGTTAGGTCTATGTGGGTGCATGAATGAATGAATGTACATGACTGTATGAAAGCTATAGTGCTATTAAAATTGGGGGGACAGATGTAACATGCGCACTGGACAACAGCGCCCATCCACACCATCCCCCCAAGGCCCTCAATGTCTAAGATGTAGATAAAATTGAGGAGCAGGCAACAGCGAACAAATAAGTGGAGCCACTTCAGCGGCTCCACCCACTAGCCATGGTGTGATACACCTGCCCCCCAAGGCCCTATGTGTACTATGACTTTCTGTGAGCTGTACGGTGTAATTAAAAAAAAGGGGGGGTGGGACATCATGTAATGACCCCCCCGCCCCCCCCCAGACCCTACATGTGTGTTGTGTTGTTGATTGAGTAGGAGGAGGGGAAGGGCCAGGATACATATGACCGGGAGTAGTGATTACCCCCGGAGGAAGAGAGCCAGCTAAATACTGGCTCATTGGACACCCAGGTTTCCTACACCCAACCGCAGGTCAGGGAAGGCAGGTCCAGGGCCTGCAGTGGCCACACCCCCAGGGCACCGCCGTGCCCAAGGCCAGCACCCACCACCCACACCGTAGACAGACACAAACATGCATACCTACACACACACACACACACACACACACACACACACATATACACACACACCTACATCCACACACACACACACATACACACACACACAAAAAGACGACAACAAACAACACGCCCACACTCAAAAGACAACAACAAACATCCTATCCACACACATACATAAACATAGTGGTCCCAAGTCCAGGACTAACCAGTCCCCCGTGAGAACCGCTGCCCCCACACCTGAGCGCCCCACCCCCCCAGAGGACATGCGGGCACCCCAGCATCCCGGAATGCCGGCCAGACATCCCGACGTAGGCCAACCCACCCCACACGGCGGTGCGCCCAAGGGAGCGCAGACCCCTCCAGCACAGGAAGGGGCCCAGCCAGGAAACGGGCGACCCCGGGCACCAGGGCCCCAGACCCACACCCTAACCCCCGCAGAGGGGGCCGGCCACCCGGCCCAGGGCTAGCCCCCACCACCACAGGCACCCCAGCCCCCAACCCAAAGGCCATAAGAGCATCCATCCAAGCCCCTCCACCAACCAGGGCCCGCACACAGACACCCCAAAACAGTAGCCAGTCCTCCAGTCCGGGAACCATCAGACACCCGGGCCCCCCGGCCCGCCCCCAACCACCCGCCAGGCCCCAGAAGAGACGAGACTACAGCCAATCACCCCCACTAAATGATGGAATTGATCAGCGGGGACCAGAGATAATCAAATTTGTCCAGTTGGTTTGTTGAGTTTGCAGACATTCTCGCTAAACTAATGTGATCAAGAAGTAAATTTCTATAGTGAGTAATACATAAATCAGTTTTTGATTTCCAATTCATGAGGATAGTTTTCTTAGCGATGCATAAGGCAGTAAGAACTAAATGTGACATATTTGCTTTCATATCTAATTCACTTACATCACCTAAGATGCACAGTTTGGGTGAGGCTGGGATATTACAATTAAACCATGTGGATAAGTCTTCACATATCTTCTGCCAGAACCTTTGAACAGGCACGCAAGACCATATAGCATGCATATAATTCTCAGTGTGCTCGCCTGAACAGTGGGTGCATATATTTGAGTGTCTGAGGCCCATTTGGAACATTCGTTGTCCTGTATAGTGTATTCTATGCAGAGTTTTGTATTGTATAAGTTGTAAATTTGGACTTTTAGACATTTTGAAGATGTTTAAACATATATGTGTCCAGAAGTTTTCATCTGGATTGATGGAAAGATCCCGCTCCCATTTTTCAGTTGGGAGGGAAATTGAATCATTAATTTTAAACAATAGCTTGTATATTTTTGATAGCAATTTAGGGGTACAGAGATTTAGAAATTCTGTTACCCATACAGGTATTTCCAAGTTCAGATCATTTAAATTAAATCTCGTCTGTATGATGGACCTCAGTTGCTGATATTCCAGAAATCTACTGCTGCTGATTCCATATTTTGATATAAGTTCTTGAAACGGAATAAAGTTTCCATCTTGAATAATGTGCTCTAAGTTATTTATACCCTTTTCATGCCATGACAGAAAATTCAGTATTTTCTTTTTCTGGCATATATCTGGATTGTTCCAAATGGGTGTCAGTTTACTTGGGATAAGTGAAGACTTAGTTATTTTTAAAAATTCCCACCAGGCTGTCAGAGAGGTGTTTATGTTAAGGCTTTTAAAGCAACTATCTTGCTTGACACAGGAGCTAATGAAAGGTAGATCAGAAATGTTTAGTTTTCCACAAAGTGCTTGTTCTAGGTCCAACCATGGGCTGTCTAGTGAACTTGGTTTGATCCATTTTGAAACATATTGCAACCTACTGGCTAAGAAGTAGTGATAAAAATTTGGTAGCTCTAGACCACCACTGCGTTTTGGCTTTTGTAAAGTTTTTAAACTTATTCGTGGTGGTTTGTTTTCCCACAGAAATTTTGTCATGTTTGAATCTAGTGTCTGAAACCAAGCAACAGAAGGTTTATTAGGGATCAGTGAGAACAAATAGAGGATTTTTGGCAAAACCATCATTTTAATGGTGGAGACTCTACCCATGAGTGATATAGGTAAATTATTCCAACGTGTGAGATCATCCTCTATCATTTTTAATAGAGGAATGTGATTTAATCGAACCAAGTCTGAGAGTCTGGCAGAAAAATTTGTACCCAAATATTTAATGTTGCCTGACTGAAGTGGCATGGTGGTGGTGTTCTCAAAATTACAGTTTAGAGGCAAAACTGTTGATTTACTCCAGTTAATAGAGTAATCAGATATAGATGAGAATTTATCTATCAGGTTAATTGTCTTCAAGAGAGAAGCTTGTGAATTCCCAAGGAAAAGTAATACATCATCAGCATAAAGGCTTATCTTATGGTCTGTATTTTTTGTTTGAATTCCTTTAATATTTGCATTTTGTCTAATTGCTGCTGCCAGTGGCTCAATAAAGATGACAAAAAGTGAGGGAGAGAGTGGGCAGCCCTGCCTGGTGCCCCTCTGCAGACTGAAGCTTTGGGAAATAAGATCATTTGTCCTAACCCGTGCATTGGGGGAGCTGTATAGTGTTCTGATCCAATTAATGAAGGATGAACCAAATCCAAATTTTTGTAGAACTGCTAATAAAAATTTCCAGTTAACCCGGTCAAATGCCTTCTCTGCATCTAAAGAAACAACTGTGGTTTCTAATTTGTTAATGGAGCAGTAATCTATTACATTTATTAATTTGCGTGTATTATTGGCTGCATGTCGACCCTTGATAAAACCTGTTTGATCAGGATGTATTATGAGTGGGGTAATATTTTCTAATCTTCTGGCCAAGACTTTGCAAATTATCTTAAGATCTACATTTATGA